>CAWUFJ010000012.1:209266-263696 GCA_963921375.1 Tiliacea citrago
CCGCCGCCTGCACGCGATGGTGGCACGCAACCCAACGCTCATGTACCCGCCCGACGGCATCGACGCGGCGCGAGCACGGGTGGCGGCGCGAAGGGCGGAGCTGACGTCGGCGACTGCAGGGACAGGCGCGCAGGCGCAGCCGGAGGAGGACGACGTCTTCGCCCTCTTCGAAGCGCGCCACCGCGCCGAGGCGGCCCAAGCCGCGTCAGCACACGATGAGGAGGCGGAAGCGGAGGCGCACCCGCCGGCGTCGAGCCTCGCGGCGCTGCGGCAGGATGAGGAACTTGCCACGTACCACCACAAGCAGCTCGACACCTACCTGCGGCAGCTCTACGAGTTCAACCACGTTACATTTGTGAAGCTGCCGATGGAGGACACGTTGCAGCTGTTGTCGCGGTGCGGGAAGGAGGCACTCGCGCACGTCGTGGAGTTCGAGACGCAGCTGCGTTTGCAGCGGCAGTCCCGCATTCGTGACTTGAACGAACTGCGCGAGGAGCAGGCGGAGCTGGAGGAGCGGCGCCGCGCCATGGAGGCGGAGGAGCAGGCACGCTTGCTCGTCGCGGCGGAGCAGCGGCAGGCGGAGCTGGAGCTGGAGCTCTCCAATGCGGCTGCGACGGCGTCGGGAGTGACGGAGGCGATGCCCGTGTCTGTCGTGAAGCCGGAGATGCTCGACGAGGACAACGAAGAGGAGCAAAAGCTGATCTTGGTGGACTCAACGACCCCCGCCGTGACAGCGCAGCAGCCCTCTCCTCCTCCTCCTCATGGCCCGTCGGTGCACTTCGCGGACTACGCGCCATTCAGCTGATGTATCGGGAGGGAGCGCGTGAACATTGTTTCGAGGCAAAAAAAAAAGGCTCGAGTTGAGGCGGGTGGTGCACCGCTGCTGCGCCGCCACGTGTGGCGTCGCCATCGGTCCACTCCATGCATCACCTTTTTCTCCTTCCCCCTCCCCCCCCCCCTTGCTTCGTTCTGCTTTTTCCACGTGTATCTCTCTCTGTCTGTCTGTGTCTGTGTGTGTGGAGGCGGGGGGGCGGGGAGTTCCTGTGTAGCCACACTTGATGCACGCACAGACACGCTGCTGCACGCGGGCACAGGAACCGGGGGAACGATTCGCCGGGAAATGGGTATCGCAAGAGGAAGAGAGAGAGGCGTGGGATAAGAGGGGGGTGAGGGTGAGACTTCCAGGTGCACGACACCCGGTCCTCCCTCGCGTTCCCTCCCCCCCCCCTCCCACCTTCATAACACGTGCGCACAGACGTGCACGCCTGCATTCCACGTTGCTGCAGGTGTGTGTGGTCGGCGTACCTCTTCGCTCATGCTGCCCGTGTATTCGTGACTGTTCTGTTTTCCTCCCCCTTCTCTTTCTTCTTGTTGTGGGTGCTCTCGCTTCGGCACGGCCCCCCCCCCCCCGCCGTACGCCGTGTCATCGCTGTCTTTCTCTCTCCGCTTTGTCCGCTGTTGTTGTGGCGGTGGTGGTGGTGGCTGTTTGTCTTCAGCTCACCAAGCCCGCCACAACAGCGCACACACAGACTTGAATGAAGGTTGCTGGCATCAGCTTTGCCTCAGCCAAAGGAAAACGTAATGCAAAAGAGATGGAACAGCTCCGTCCTTTTTCTCTTCTTTTCTTGTGCGTGAAGGTGGAGGGGAAGCACTGGACACTGGATTGCTCGGCCCATTCCACGGGCCACTGTCTCAATCAACGCCGCGGATGCTGCGCGAGCTCCGCGTGCGTGCACTCTTCGCAGCCGCAAGACACGCAGCCGTGGGTTCACGAGTAAGCTGACCTCTGCTCGCTTTTCCCCTCGTGTGTTGTCACGAGTCTGCCACATGCACCAACCTCTCTGATCTTTCTATCCCACACCTGCCCCTCCCTCCCTCCCTCCCCCCATCACCTCATCTCTTGTCGCAACACCTCCATCAGCATGTTCTCAGCATCCCCCCACACCTCCTCTTCCTCCACCACCGTTGCCGTCGTACGCACACGCTAACATTAGAACCTCTTTTTTCTAAAGCACTCCCCCACCCCACCCCAATTCAACCCAACCCACACACACACATCGACATCACCCACTCGCCCCGCCATGTCTGGGCAGATCTTCCTGTACACCGCTGGCGGTCGCACGCTGTGGGTGCCGCGTCACACAGCCGCTCCGCACGAGACGAAGCCCGTGACGATGCTGCCGCACGTGACGCCGATGGAGCTGTCCCGGTCCTTTTACCTCTTCGACTACCCCGTGCAGGTGGTGGAGAACGCGCAGATGGCCGCTACAAACCCCAGCGCCAAGACACCCAACGAGGTGCTCGCCGCCGTGAACGACTTCCGCCGCGTCTGCGCCGAGGACCAGAGCTTTCTGCTCCAGCGCTGCTACAACGCGCCTGCGCAGCAGCAACAGCCGCAGCAGCAGCAGCATCAGATGCCCTCGCAGCAGCAGTCGTACACCCCGGGCTCATACTCGTCGAGTCCCCCGCAGCCGCAGCATCAGCATCAGCAGCAGCAGTCCATGATGCCGTCGGGTGCTGCGGGTGGTGCCAGCGGTCTCGACTCCACCTCGCTGCTCACGCAGCTCCTCCACCAGCAGCAGCGCCAGCAGCCGCAGCAGGGTATGATGGGCGGCGGTAACTATGGGGGCGGCTACGGGGGCAACGACCGCGGCGACCGGCGCATACCCTACGGCGGCGGCGGCGTTGGTGGCGGCAACAGCGGGGTTCAGGTCGGGATGGGCTACCCGAACAACAACAACATGATGATGATGCCCGGGGGCATGTCCAACCAGCAGCCGATGATGATGAGCGGTGGCTACGGCGCCATGAACGCGTATGGCATGGACCCGATGATGATGTACGGTGGCGCCGGTGGTGGCATGTTCCCGAACCAGCGCGGTGGGCGGCGCCTCAACAACAACATGAACCCCGGCAACCCGATGATGATGATGGGGCAGCCCGGCATGTACGGCACTGGCAACCGCCGCGGCGACATGAACCGCGCCAACGCCCAGCAGCAGCAGCAGTCCAAGATGGGCGGCGTGGTGAGGAGCGACCCGGAGCCGATCAACCTTGACGGCGTCGTCGTGCCGGAGGAGATCAAGGCGGTGTACATGAACCCGGCGCAGCAGCTGGTCATTGGCACGATGCCGGGGCCGCACATGACGGTGTGGCTGCGCGAACTCCCGTACCCGACGAACCTGGAGGACAAGAAGTACGTCTTCGGCAAGAAGGGTGTCTGCCTCATGCTCAAGGCCGCCTTTGCGGAGGTGAAGGAGAGAAAGCCGGTGGAGCTCTTCCCAAAGCAGATCTGCACGCACTTCTTCATCTACGGCTACTGCTCCCGCCCCAACTGCTTCCACGAGCACCACACGGAGGAGCAGCTGCGCGAGCTCATCGCAGCGCGGCACGTCCAGCTCAAGGCGATGACCAAGGCCCAGCGCCACCAGCTCATCGACGAGATCGAGCAGAAGGAGAAAGAGGGCATTGCCGCGGCCGAGGCACACCGCGAGAAGCGCCGTGTCGAGGTGGCCGCGGAGCGCGAGGCACGTCGCATGCAGCGCAACCCGCACGGCGCCGGCTCCTCCTCCTCCTCGCTGCCGCTGCAGCCGCAGACACACAACTCCGCCGTGACGGCCTCTCCCCCCAACACGCAGCCGAACCCGTCTCAGGACATTGGCAGCGACGACGAGGCCGACGGGGGCATGCTGGGCAGCGCAACTGGCAGCCAGCTCTCCGCGAAGAAAACCGCCAGCATGGCTGACCTCCTCCTCGGGGCCTCGCAGGAGGCGCTGCCAGCGGGCAGCAACGCGGCTGCGGACACTGCCGCCTCTGCGGCGGTTGCTGCGAAGCTCGGCATCACGGACAGCGACGACGAGGATGGCGAGGAGGCTGGCGGTGACAGCAGCAGCGCCAGCGTCAGCAACGCGAACGACGAGGGTGCGGAGGCCGAAGCTCCAGGTGCCAAGGCAGGGGCCGAGGAACCCTCTGAGGAAGAGGCGGACGACGCGGAGGACGAGGAGGAGGAGGAAGAGGCGGAGGAGGCGGAGGAGGAGAAGGCGCCCAAGAAGAAGCCAGCTCCGAAGAAGCGCGGCCGCGCTGCCGCGCCGAAGAAGGCGGTGAAGAAGGCGCGCAAGTGAGATGCGCCGTGCGCTCGAGACGCGTTGTTGTTGTTGTTCCCCCCCCCCCCCCCCCTCTCTCTCTGTCCTTCGGGAGACGTGCGAAGTCGCAGCAGGAGCGTGGACGGCCCATTATTATTTTTGTTTTTTTGTTTGTAAAGAAAGTGTCTGCACGCTGGTGGAGTGTGTTGCAGGGGTGGGGGGGGGGGGGGGGTTCGTCCATGTCTGCTTACCCCCCCCCCCCCCTCCTCCTCCTTCTCCTCTTCCTCCTCCCCGTGTCCAGCCTGTTAGCGTGTGGGGTGTGCCTCCTGTCTTGGAGGGGGAGGGGGGGGCCACTGCCCCTCTCCCCTCATCCTCATCCTCCTCCATTACCACCACTACCCCTACCCTAGTATCGCCCCAGTCTTCCGTTGGCTCCATCGCATGCACCTCTGCTTCTCGCTCGTGGCTATCTGTGTGTATGTGTGTCGTGATGGGAGTAGTAAGAAGGCCGAGTCTGAGGTCTGATGTGCAGCATCGGCAACCCGTGGTGTCAAGCCTTTGTTGGTTTTTTTTTGTTGTTTTGTCTTCCTTGTGGAAGGGAGAGGGGGGCTCGTGCATTGTTCTGTGTGAGTGATGACCTCTGTGGTGGTGGCTCTCCGCTGCCTTCTCACTCACTCGGTCTCCTTCCCTCCCTCCCTCTCTCTCCTTGACAGTCGCACCCTGCATGGCAGAGAGGCATGGACAGGTCGGAGGGGGAGGGGGGATGGACGTAGCGAGCGGGGGTGGGAGAGTGAGTGAGGCGAGGCGCGATTAGAGGTTGGCAATTTGTTGATGTCATGTTTGCTCGTGTGTGTACCTTTGTTTGTTGATGCTCTGGTGTTGTGGGGACCCGGATGTCTGTAAGTCTCTGAGAATCTTTTATTTATTTATTTTTGTATTGTTGTCTGTCTGTCTGTGTGTGTGTGTGTTTTGTTGGCGTAGTCCCTCAGTGGACCAGCCCCCCCCCCCACCCTCACCACCCATCAGGCACGCTCTCGTTGCTGCACGCCTCATCTTCTTGTCGTCTCTCCGTCTTTTGTTGTTGTTGTTAATGTTGGGAGGTGTTGGTGTGTGACTGTGTGTGTGAATCCCACGGAGGACAAGCCCCCCGGAGGCGAACGAGCGGGCAAAGGCAATTGTCTTCAAGAAGTTGGCGCTCCGGCGCGCACGCCTCGCACAACACGAAGGTCCGCGTGCTGATCTTAGATGGCACCAGGAGGTGACGGAGCACACCCGCAACCGCCCAGGGGTGACAGCGATCAAGCATGACGACACGAAGACACACACACACACACACGCGCGCACATGCCCGAACACACATCCAGAAAGCACGTCGGTTTGTTTGTTTTTGTTGTGTTTTATTTTCTTTTCTAAAAGGAGGAAACACTTGGTTGTGCAGAGTCGATTCGGCGATCACCCGCACCACACGCACAACCTCACACACACATACATACACACACGCACCACACGCGGTGCCTCTTCACGCCCACCCCAACCTACCCCTCCCCTTCAGCGTCCACCACTCATCCTACTCATGGACGCGGGAACGCGGTGAGCAGCAAGCCGGAACATATAGAAGGGACAGCAAGAACCTAAGCTAGAAGGTCAGTCTCTTTTCTTTTTGTTGTGTGTGTGTGTGGAGACAGAGACCGAGGCAGGGACGAGTGGGTTGCTGGGAGGGAGGGGAGGGGCCAGTGCTGAGAGATGCAGCAGCGAGGCAGTCCCTTCAGCACAGACGTGCACGCCCTCCTTCACAGACCACACAAAACACACGACCTTGCTCAAGGTTTCTCGCTCCCCGACGCTGGCTTGCCGCTCGCCGTCTTTTCCGTCTGTTGGCGTCACACGTACGATTAGGGGAGGGAGGGAGGGAAAGGAGAAGAAAGGAAGTAAACGTCAGGAGAGGGTGTGAGGAGCTGCAGCTCACCACGCACCCCACCCACCACATCTCTCCCGCTTTCCCCACCACCACCCCCCCCCCTCCCTCTCCGACTTCACTTCCTCTCTTCCCCCCCCCCCTCCCGTTTGCCAACACCGGCGGACGGGAGGGGGGGCAGCGCTGGGCCGCGCCGCACGACGCACAACACCATTAACGCACACCCGCGCGGCACCGGAGAAGGAGGCGTCGTCGCCACAGCAACGACAGGCGCGCGGCACACACGCAACCGCCTCACACGTATTTGAACCTCACGCCAACACACGCACGCTGACGCACACACACGCACACATCTACACCCTCTTCGAAGCAGACACGCTCCCATCCCCCCCCCCTTCCCCCCTTCCCCCCTTCCCTCTCTCTCTTCTCTCTTGTATCCGCACGCACACACACACACACACACACACATGCTCTAACACACATACACATACATATCGTCACACACGTACACGTACATATTGGTCACAGACACACGAGCACAACGGCCACGCATCCTGAGAAGGTCATCACCGCACGCTTAACTGCCTTCAAGAGCTTTCACAGCAACTCCTCACACGCCTTACCGACGAAACCACATGGCAACGCGCATGGCGTCACCGGGCTTCACCATCGCACCGTCACACAACCCGCTACAGCCACGCAGCTCGCGCACCACGCATGTTGCCTCTCCGCGGCGCATCCATCACTGTCGCGTAGACGCCTCAGCGCGCAGTCACGCTCACACACACACACACGCGCGTGCGCGAACGCACATTGGTACGCATGCGACAATGCTACTGGTTAAGCGTGGGGGGAGGGGGAGAAAGAACACGCATACGGATGGCAATGGCCTCCATCTACTCCCACCACCACCCCCCCGCCCCCTCCTCCCTATCCTACACATACGGGAGGCAGGTACTTGAGTGTCTACTCGCTCAGCCCCCCACGCAAGCATATGTATGTGTACTCAAGGCCGTGCTGCTCTCGCGACTCACAGTTTTGGTGATGTTGCTACTGCTGTTGTTGTTGTTTGTGTGTGGAGGAAATGAGGCTCGGAGAGAGGGTGGGGGGGGGGCGTCCTGCCTCCTTCCCTCCCCTCTTCCCCCCTCCCCCTCCCTTGTCGATGACAGCCACATGGCATTAACCTCGCGCTTTGTGTGTGTGTGCCTACACGCGACGCACAAGCCAACGAGCGAGGGGAAAAAAGAAAAAAACGAAACAAAAACTCCGAAGCTCTTCTCGCTCGCACTCTTTTTTTTTTCTCCGGTGTTGTTGTGTGTGTACAGCAGCCTCCCGTGTGATGTGCACGGTGTCCTTCCTCGCTCCAACCTGGTATGGTCGTGTAGAGCTCTCTGACCACGACTGTGAAGCCAATGCCTGCTGCTGCTCCTCCCCTTCCTCCTCCTCCCCGGCACTCTTTCTATGTGTATACACACCACCTGGGATGGCTCTCTATCTCCTCTCATCTTGTCTACCCTCATCACACAAACACACACACACCTACCTCAGCACATTGTAGGGACAGCTCGAAGCCAACGTGCGTGACCCCCCCCCCCTTCCTCCTCCCTCGCCCTTGGAAGTTGAGCCACATCTTCCTTACTTTGTAGTCACTAGCAGTAGCTTCTACCCACCCATACCCACCCTCCCCCCCCCAATACCCCCCAACCCTGCACCACCATACTCTCCACCGTCCTCTTCCTTCCTTTGTTAACCGACCTTCCCAACAGCCACAGCCCCCACCCCCCCCCCCACACACACACCTCGCCTCTGAATTCCGGCTTTAAAATGTTCCGCCGCGTGCTGACCCCCGCCACGGCGTGCGCCGTGCAGGTGCGCACAATCTACCAGTATAAATTCGGGCAGCCCCCCCTCACCAAGCCCCTCCACAGCACCTCTCGCCTCCCCCCGGCCCTCCGGAGCCGGCAGTCGTGCCTAGTGCCACCAAGGTCGAGGTGACGCGGCTGCACAACGGCGCGCGCGTCATCACGCACAACTTCGGCGGCCCTCCGTCTCCATCGGCGCCTACATCCGCGCGGGCCCGGCTTATGACCCACCGAGTGCGCCAGGAGCTGGAGCGATGATGCACCTTGCCCTCACCACGAGCAACTATAACAACGCCCTCTTCCAGCTCGACCGCAACATCCGCAGCGTCGGCGCCGCGCAGTCGCACTTTGAGAAGAACAAGCACTACATCAGCATCCGCATCGACGCGCGTGCAGACAAGTGGAAGAGCGCCACGACGACGCCTCGCGGCCGGTGCGGCGTCAGCTGCAGAACCAGAAGCAGGCGGAGGAGCAGTTCTCGCTCAACCTCGTCCAGGACAACATCTTCACCTGCATCGCCGCCCCGCGCTTCCACGAGCCCGATGTGGAGCGCTTCCGGGACACCATCGACAACCAGGTCGAGGAGCTGCGCTGGCAGTACCCGGCCGAGTACGCGCGCCAGATGGTAGAGACGGTGGCCTTCTACCGTGAGCCCCTGGGTAACCCCCGCTTCGTGCCCGCGCTCAGCAACGGCGCCATCTCGAGCAGCGTCCTGCTGGACCAGTACAGCCGCTACATCGTTCCCTCGCGTGTTGTCATCGCCGGCGTCAACGTCGACCACGCGCGCTGATCGCCGAGTACGAGAACACGCCGTTCCCGCACTCCGCCTCGGCGCCGCACCACGCCCGCGCGAAGCCGTGCACCGTCAACCCGCAGAACGAGGCCGCGCAGTACACGGGCGGCGAGCGGCACGACCACGAGGACCGCGCCAAGGCGATGGGCACGAAGCCAGACATGGACAGTGAGGCCATCGTCGCGGTGGGCTGGCTCGCCTTTGGGCAGGACAAGAAGATGGTGAAGGACTACGCCGCGTCGCTGGTGGTGAAGGCGATGATGGACACGCACTTTGGTGATGCGCTGCGGTACCACCGGGATGAGACCCACGTGCACAGTGGCCTTCGTGCGTACTATAGCCCCTACCAGACCGCCGGTCTCATCGGCTTCACCGCCACCGCGGAGCCGCAGGCCGCCGTTCGCATGGTGACCGACGCCGCCAAGGCTGTGCAGTCGCTGAAGGCGGCGGACGCGTTGATCGCGACGGCCAAGACGATGCCCCGCACGCAGTTCATTGTGCAGAACGCCGACACCATGCGCGACTACTGCGATTACCTCGGCACCTCGCTCTCGATGGACAGCGACACGACGGTGTCGACGTCGCTGGAGGAGGTGGTGGATGCCATCACGCCACCGGGGCGGGCGGAGGTGAAGCGTGTGTTCGACTCGATGTTCTCGAACAAGGCCAGCCTGTACGCCCACGGTGAGGTGATAGGCTTCCCCTCCCTGCGCCAGCTGGGTCTGTAGAGCACGCAGGCATACACAGCAGCAGCAGCAAGAGCACGCAGGAGAGAGAGATAGACGCTAGGGGGAGAAGGTGAAGACGGAGCACAGCAGCAGCTCCACCACCACCACTCACACTGCCTCACTTGTGTACCCCACAAGCATACACACGTGCACTCCCCCCTCCCCCCTCCCCATCCGTACAGCCTTCTCACTTTACCCCACCCACCCCCCGTGCCCAATTCCCCGTCATGGCTCTCACGTTTGTGCCGTCAACACTGTCGAACGCTCGTGGTGAGGACTGGTGGTGGTGGTGGACATGCATGACTCCCTCTCTGTGTGTGGGGTGTATGTATGTGTATGTGTATGTGTATGTGTATGTGTATGTGTGTATGTGTGTGTGTGTAATGTGTATGTAAGGGGCGTATGGACCTAGCTTCCTTCATTTCTTCTTACTTTGCTGTAATGGCACTTACACGTTAACACACACGCGCACCCGTTCGTGGTCAGCTCCCCCCCCCCCCACCTCACCCCGTCTCCGACCTCACCTCTTTCATTTGGTTTCCAACTTAGGCTAGCACTCCCCCCTTATCTAATGCAGGTCTCTGCGCCTGCGCCTCCCACACACAAGACTCAAACCAAAACCACTCTCGAAGGAGAAGAGCACAGAGAGCAAGGCACTGCCGCCTCTGACCTCCTCTCTCCCAGCCCCTCCCCACCTCTCGCTTCCCCCCCCCCCCCCCCCCCGCCATGAACTCGTCGGGTCCGCTACGTCACGGCCCGTACGGATAGGCGGATGAGAAGAAGCCGAGGAGTGCAAGCGAAGATTTTGGCAGCCCTCGACACACCCGCGCACAGGAGAGAGATACGCCGACGTGCACACACAAAAAACACACGTGCTTCGCTGTGTTTGTCCTGCATTACGGTGTTGCTCTCTGCAGCCCTTGTGTGTGTGTGCATGTAATCAAGGGCGCTGAGAAGGAGTCTGCTTTTGCGCGCAACGACACCGCACCACCGCGTACACTCACACTCCCCCCCCCCCTCCTTTACGTCTATTCATCTAGCCCCCCGTCCCCATATCTCTGTATGTTCCCCATCTCCACTGCCACGTAGCGAGGCGGTCTCACTCCATCTAGTACGGCACCAGCGTCCAGCCTACACTTCCCCTCCCCCCCCACACACACACACGTAATCATGATGGCGGACGCACCGGCACCAGCGACGACGTCGACAATGACGACGGGGCAGCACACGCACCAAGCCCCATCCGCCGCGCCCCCGCCGCCGCGCGAGAACATCTCCATCGCCTTTAGCCGCTCCCAGTACGCAACACCGGGCAATGATCACACCATTCCCGGCAGCAAGCCGGGACACCGGGTGCTGCGCATGGGCCGGCAGCACCAGCCACCCGACGCGCTCTACAACCACCTCACCCACGGCCTCGTCGCACCCGGTGGCTGCGTCACGACCACGGCAAGCAACGGCGACTACTTCCACAACCACTGCCCCGAGCCGTGGAACGGGACGGCCGACCACCCCTCCCCGCCGGGCGGCAACTACGTGCTGCACACCAAGAACGGTGGCAAGCGGCACCACGACGAGCCGACCGGCTTGTTCAGCGAGCCAGCGTGGCAGCCGTCGAAGCGGCTCGTGGGCCCGGTGCCGGAGGAGGAGCGCTGCCGCGTCCCGCACCGCCGCGGCCGCGGCGTGTACAATTTGAGTGATCGCTGGATCCACCCTGACGCGGCGGACGCACTGGCGCGGCGTGAGGAGGCGGTGCAGCGCGTGCAGGCCCGCGGCGGCAAGGCGCAGGTCGTCGGGCCACCAGACCACACGCTGGAGGAGCTGAGCCTGTGGATCCGCACGCCGAGCACGGCAAGCGGTGGCGGCGGCGCGGCCGCCGCCGCCGCACCAGCTGATGCCGCAAAGCCGGCCGTGTCGCTGAAGGTGGGGGAGCGCAAGCGGCTCCTGCACCCCCACCACGCTGACCAGTGTCCCATCAACGCCGCCCTCGCCCCGCTCACCCACCCACCGCCGCCCATCGTGCTGTCCGAGTTCAACGACGACGTGCTCCTGCCAACGATCGGCTACGGCGTGCCGCCGCCCCGGTGCACGCCGGCAGAGGCCGACGCGGTTGCGCAGTACCACCGCGAGAAGCGTGTGCGGCGCATGCTGGCCACGCAGCGCGCCGACGCCTCCGCCTCGGGCACGCGTGCAGCGGACATGCAGGCAGTGCGGGAGTTGCCGAACTGGTGAGGAAGGCGTCGTCTTAAGAGAGAAAGCGATGCAGGAGTGTCCGTGCGCCTCGCGGATGCGTGCACGCCTGCACAGATCGATCAGCTTCTTTGTGTTGTGCGGCTCCTCCGCTGTCCTCTCTGTGGTGTGCTGGGAAACAAACGAAGTACATTGTTGCGACTCCCTTCCCCCTTCCCTCTCCCCTCCCCTTCCGTGCGTTGCCCTATCAGTCTGCTGTTGATCTCCTTGTTGATGGCAATGCTGTTCATCGTCTCGGCTTTGTACCCCCTCCCCCCGTTCTCAGTGATCTCCCTTGCACGTCTACCCGGACCAAGCACGCGTACGCGTGTTGTTGTTGTTGTTGTTGTTTTTTTCGCTGGTGCGCGCTGCGGCGGCGTGCATGCACAAGAGGTCTACCCGGGACATGTGCTCGAACGCATCACCATTCGACAGTGACGGACACGTATGCCCAGGAACGGGGCCGCCGCTTTTCGTCCTCCTCCTCCTCCCCTCCCTCTCCTTGGGCAAATCATACACACACACACGCACACACAATCGTAGGCATCGCGATGCCGACTTCAACGCTGTGTCTGGTCAGCTCAGCAGGTGTTCGCCACCACCACCACCACCACCACCCCTCCCCCTTACCATCGGTGCTTATGTATCAGCACCCATTTGTCGCCTTTCTTGCTCCGCGTCATGTAAACTACAGAGGGCACCGCCGCTCGGCGTACGCGGTGCCTCGGCCTTCCATCCCTCCGTGCGTGCGTCCGTGCGCTCGCGACGACGCCGTGAATGAGACCTCCACCGTGGGGACGAACACAAACCTTCACATGAAAAGCACACAAAGGACCAAGGGGGATAAAAAACTGAGCGTACCTCCGTTCCACGCCCCCCCCCCCCTCCGCTCCACCCCCCCCCCTTCCTTGGATTGGTGACTCTAGGAGCCCTCCCCTCTCCTACCCTCCCCCATGTGATTGACAAGGGGCGGGGGGCGGCGTGCATCAGCACATCGTCACGGTGGCCGGCAGTGATGGCCACGCGCACGAGATGCATGGGCGGGTTCATTTGATTGCCTCGCCCTCGTCTTGTGACAACACCTCATCATCTTGTTGCCATCTTCCACCCTCGCTTCAATCACCAACGTGCACATGCATACACACACACACACGCACACATGCCTACAATGAGGTCTTGACAGATTCTCTTCCGGTGACAGGCACCCCCCTCCCTTGCCGCTGGCACACGTACACACACACACGGACACACACACGTCGTTTCCATACGTGTCTTGCGCGGCAGCATCGCCTACACTCCTGCTCAGCCCTGCTCTGTGTGAGTGTCAGGGCCCACCCCTGCCCCACGCGTCTGTGCACGCCGTGTGCCGTCGCTAGACCAGACACACACACACACACACACACACACATCCCCCGCGTCTTTCCTTTCCCATTTTTGTCACAGCTGCGTGGTGAGCATGAGCGACGAGAACGTTGAGCGCGTGACGGAGGACGAGGCGGCGGCGGCGGCGGCGGTGGTGCCGGCGACGACGCCTACGGAAGCGGACGTCCCCGCCGAAGCGCCGCAGGTGGAGGAGGAGGGGGAGGGGTTGGTGGAGCAGGAGGCCGAGGGAGTCGAAGATGCCGCGGCCGCGTCACCCGCAGAGGAAGACGCCATCGACGTCGACGCCCCTCAGCCGGCCCACGAGGAGGAGGAAGAGGCCAGCGAAGCCGCTGCACCGGCCGCCGACGTCGACAACGAGGAGAGAGCGGGTCAAACAGGGGAGGCACTAGCAGGTTCCGCCTCGGTGGCCGACGCGACTGCGCCGGTCCCGGAGGAGGAGGAAACCGTGACGGTACCGCAACCGCCTGTGCACACGACGGACGCCACGCCAGTCGCACCCTCCAGCGTGGAGGACCAGGACGGCGAGACAGTGTCGCTGCGCGTCGCCGTCTCGGGGGCCAGCACCGCGGCAGACCTGGCAAGCGCGGCGTCTCCATCTAGCCCACAACCACAGCCAACGGAGGCGGCGGCCGCACCTGCTGCCCCAGCCGCCGCAGCCGCCCCAGCGCCGGTTAAGCGGCAGCCGAAGACACAGATGACGCGCCAGAGCCCCGCACCCGTGCATGCACAGCAGCAACAACAGCAGCAGCAACAGCAGCCCCAGCCCCCGGCTCCTGCGCCGCGACCCGTCGTGTCGGCGTTCAACGGCGTGGCCACGAGCACCGCGATCGCATCCGCTGCCATGGCGCCGTACATGGCAGAGACCACCCCGAGCGCGGCCTACGATCAGTCCGAGGCGGAGCGGGTCGCCATGGCAGCCGCCTCGCTGACACCCAACACCGTGCTCGCGGTGTTTCGGCGCGGCCACGAAAACAGCCACGTGAACCGGATGGACCTCGGCTCCTACTCTCGCTACCTCCTCTCCACAGGGCACATGCCCGCCGTCGTGCTCGACGCCACCTTTCACGGCGAGGCCGCCACCGTCGGCACCGTACCGCGCCACACGCTGAACGCGTCGGGCCGCGGCAAGTCAAACGAGTCGCCGCGGCAAGAAGCCCCGTCGCGGACGCCGAGCCACGGTCGCTCGCCGAGCCCGCAGCACAGCGGGCGTCTCGCAACGGCCTCCACCACGTCACCGCGCCGCGTCGAAGCGTTTCCACGTCCCTTCTCCGCCGATGAACGTCCGACGTCCTCTGGGTTTTTCGCGGGCACGGTGGCGAGCAGCACCGTCAACATTCGGCGCGAGCTGACGCTGGTGCAGGCCGCGACGCTCACCGACCTCAACACGGTGCGTCAGATCCGCCGCCGCGACCCCCGCCATGGCAAGACAACCGAGGAGCAGAACGACTACTACTACTACAACCACCGCAGCAAGGGCCACTACGTGCCGCACGACCCGCCGGCCGATACGGTGATGTTGCAATACAACCACATGTACAGCTTCGGCGACGGCAGCCGCTTCTCCTCGCGGCCGCCGGGGTCGCAGGTGCTCGACGTGGTGCCAAACCCCCACGCCGCCGGGCCGCGCACCTTCGCGGAGAGCCGCGGCAGCGCCTTCCCCTTCACCGCCTCGCAGCGCGTGTGCAACAGCGCCCCGCCCTCCGCATCCACGCGAAGCCGCACTGGGAAGGCGGCAGCAACAACGGCGGGGGCGACGGTCTCCTCGTGGGGCTCTCACCAGAGTCAGCGCGGTAATGGTGGTGGTGGTGGTGGTGCGCGCTCCGCCGGGGCGGGGGCGGCCAAAGGTTCCAGCTCGCTGCGGACCGCGAAGGCGGTGGACCTGAGCCGGCTTCACTCCACGCAATGTCCGCGGCCTCGCTCCATCGAGGGGGTGATGGCGGACCAGCCGCAGCAGTACCTGTGCACCGCGGACGGAGTGCGGGGGCCGCTGGTGCACGACATCGAGCGCGACGTGGAGGATGGCAAGCTGCAGTGGGCCGACGTGCCGGGCTCGATGCGGCACGCGATGGCCACGGCGACCTCGTCGGCTGCCGCCATCTCCGCGCGGTACAGTCAGCCCGCTGCCACTCCCGGCGTGCCCTCCTCCGTCGCCTTCGCCGGCATGGGGCGTTCGGGCTCCTCGCAGCAGCAGCAGCACCGCGCCGGCTCCCTCGCCACGGCTCCGAACGCGCTGGAGAACGTTATGGGGCAGGTGCGCGCCGTCTCCGCCATCGCCGCCGCGTCGGCCGGCCCGCACAGCACCGGGGGTGCGGCCAAGGCCATGTCGACGGCGCTGCCCTCGCCCGCCGCGGCCTCGGTGCGGGCTGCCGCTGGTGACCGGGACAGCGAGGTGGGGGACGCGGCCGCGGCACAGCGGGGGCCCTTCGCAGCGGCGTTGCCTGCCATCTCTCGCCTCAACTACACGCCGCAGCCGACACGGCGGTCGAACCCCAGCGCGTTTGTGTAGGCGCTAAACCCGACGGCGTGTCTCGTGTGTGCGTGTGTGTGATGCTCGGGGTCGCAGTGAAGCAGTTGCCTGTGAGTCTATCTTACAGGACCTGCCTCTCTCTCTTCCCCTCCCCCCTCCCCCAACAATGTGTCTGTGTCTGTGTCTGTGTCTGTGTGTGTGTGTGTGTGTGTGTGTGTGTGTGTGTGTGTTGGTGTTGGTGTTGGTGTTCTCCTTCTCTCTCTCTATTCGTGCCTTTCGATGTCCCACATGTACAGTACCATGGAATGGACGCTGACCTACCCGGATTACCTTCGTGTCCTCTACCCCCCCCCCCCCTCTCCCCCACCCCTCCCACTTCCCCTTCCCCCCCCCCCCTTCCCCGCTCCAGCTCCCCTCCACTGGTGTGTTGTTACTGGAGTGGCGCGTGCGTGCGGCTGGCTGATGGGCTGCGCAAACACGTCCCCCTCCTCCCCCCCCCCCCCTCTCTCTCCTCTCCTCCCTTGGCCATCTACCATGCGTGTGCTCGACAAGCATGCACACACACACACACACACGCGCACACTCCGCGCGTCTCTTGAACACGGCCGCCTGGTCTTAATCGTCCGCCAGTACCGCCTTTGACGATTTCTCTCATGTACAGCCCCAACGCCGCCCTTGCTGCTGGTTGTTGGTTGTTGTCGTCGTTGTCGTTGTCGTTGGGGTTTTTTGTCTTCTTTTCTTTTCGTGTCCCTGGGCATACCCGACCTCTCTCTCGCTCTCTCTGTATATGTGTCTAGGTGTCTCGATGCAGTCACACCCGCGCAGTGCGCCGCTCCCCGCCGTCCCTTTCCGCCCGCCATCGCCTTATCTGCTGTGCCTCGGCACTCTTGCGCTGGATGAGGGGGGAGGGGAGGGAGGGAGGGTGGCCGCATGGAGAAGCGCGTCGCTTTGCCCCCCCCACACAGCTCAGGTCTCCTCTTTGCACTTCTCCCGTGATCTTTTCTTTTTTTCTATTGTTTGCCCTCCTTTTTTTTCTGTCTGTGTGTGTGTGCCTGATGGTCGCCGTGTTGTGTTCCTCGCACATGATGTTGAATGGACTTCTCCGGTCTGCCGAACCTCTCCCCCTCCCCGAACCCCCGTCTTCCTTCCCTCCCTATCTCCCTCTCTGTGTGTATGGTCCGGGTGTTTATGTGTGTGTGTTCGGATGTTGGTGTCTTTGGTCGTCGTTGCCCTGCCATGTGTGCACATACACAGCGAGAGAGGAAGAAACAGAGACAGATGGAGCAGCGGCAGGGGACGCGCTTCCAGTTCCTGCCGACATCCTTGTGTGGGTGTGGATGTGGGTGTGGCTGTGTGTGTATCCTCCCTACGTTGAAGGAACGTGGAGAGGACTCTTTCCCAGCAGCGAAAAGAAAAATAAAAATAAAAAGAATCGAAGGACGCAGCCATACGGACAGGTGACCGCTTCTGAGTGTGTATGTGCGTGTGTGTGTATGTGTGTCGAGCGGGAGAAGGGTTGCTCTGTGAATCGCAGAGGTGCGCACATGGCGTACGTGATGCCTCTTCTCTGAGACGGAGGAGGGGGAGGGAGGGGGGGGGGCGGTACACGCTGCATCAAGTGAACAACCACTGCACGGCGTACACCTCCATACACGCTCTCTCTCCAGCTCTTGTGGTGTACTCGCATGTACACGACGCAGGCCGCGTCTGTTCATCGGGTCTTGCCAGCACTTCGCACCTCGCCACTCCCTCCGTGACGATCGCCTCTCCACCACCTTCACAATCTCTGCACCCTCTCTCCCCTCACGCTTCACGCTCTGTTCCCTCACGCATCTACACACATGTGCGCGTGGGTGTATGTATCTGTGTACGGCGGTCCCGTTATTTCAACTCCACCCACAGCGCGATAGAGAGCGGGACGGTCAAAGCATTCCCCAGATCCCCCCCCCACGCTCGTGCCCCCACTCCACTCCCACCCACCCCATCCCCCCCTCACTGGCTCATCCCTCACACGGAAAAAAAAGTATTGCTTCTCTTATCGTACACTGCAGCGGACGAACAAACTTCAGCTGCGCCACTCCCCACACACACACACATACCCACATACCCACATACCCACACGTCCGTTTCTTCCCTTCCTCTGCACCGTGTGTCAAGCCGTCGTCCGCGCCACCCTACAGCATAGACCTCCTAGACCTCCCCCCCACTCCCTTCCCTCCTCCTTATGTAGTGTCTGCCTGGAACGGCGCGCACACGCAGACAAGACGACAAACCCCGACGCACAGGGTGCACGCTTCATGATGGACAGGTGCAGCTGGAACAGCTCGGAGCACTACGCGCCGGCACCGCGCCGGCCCTCGCCCTTCTCCTCGCACACTGACGTGCAGCAGCAGCCGTACAGCTCCTTCTTCCTCCGTGATGTCTCTCGTGACGGCGAGCCCTTCCGCACCTCGACTCATCAGCCCACCACCACACGTGTGGTACCACCGCGATCACGTCGAGAGGAACACGTCGAAGACAAAGCAGATGTGTACTATGACCGCCGAGACCTTTACGGTGACACCGCCTGGCGCGCTCGGCACAGCAGTGCCCATCGTGACAGCTATGACAGCTGCAGCAACAGCAACAGCCGCATCGACAGCAGGAGCAGGAGCAGGAGCAGCAGCACCGGCGGTTGTGCGGTGCCTGTGGTGCCTCTCGACGTCGCGGAGGCGGCTCTGCAGCAGCAGTGCGATACGACGCGCTTCCTCGCTCGTCTCCTCGCCGGCGTCGTGCTGCAGTGGCGCGGCGTCATGCTCGACCTCGACGCGGCGGGGGTGCCGCTGCGTCCGTCAAGTCTAGCCGCCCAGCCCTCACCGTCGCGCCACAGCTCCACCCCACGGCCCGCCCACGCCGCAACGGCCGCAGGGTCCGTGAAGAGGAGCGCGTCGGCGACGTACCTCACCGAGGAGCTCCACTTTAATGTGCACGCGCGCCGAGACGCCCTTGCACGGGGCCCCTGTGACAGCACCCGCCACCCTGCAGCCCACAAGGGGAACTTCTCGGAGGCACATCCGTACAACCGCAGCTGTGGCGTCCGCACGGCTCACACGCCAGGGGGTGAGCAGCGGGTCGACAGCTCATCGCGAGCCGGCTGGCGTGGCGTGCAGGATGATGCAAGGCCAGCGGAGGCTGACGCGTCCCCCCGCAGCTGGGCACGGCTCGCACCCGCCGCGCAGTGGGTCTCGTACGTGGTGGGAGACGACAGCGAGGACGGAAAGAGTGACGTTGACGAGTCGGACCAGCACACGCGCGGCCCGCATGGGCACGAGTCGTTCGAGGACGGGGTGCTCTACGCCTCCCTCCGCCGCCAGGAGCGGCAACGGAGGCACGACGTACAGCGCTACCGCCCCGCGTCCGACAGCGATGGTCGGCGGGCGTGTGAGCGGCTTTGTGTCGAGCAAGAAGCCGTCGCCGCCGACCTGGAGGCGCAGCTGCGGCGCTCCGTCCTGCAGGGTGCGGCGCGAAGTGCCGACGTGATGGTCCATGGCATGCGCCACGTGCAGGAAATGCTAAAGGCAACAACAGCAGCAGCAGCTGCTGCTGCGGCGTCGGCGTCGGCAGCTGCTACGACGGCGGCTGCGATGCCAACGTCCATGCGAGCATTCCAGCACGGTGCTACAAAGCGGAGGCACGGCGTGCGCACCCCCGAGTCCTCCTCCAGCTCCGCATCAACTCCGGTGGTGCTCCGTCGCCAGCACCGCCGCAGGTCGCACGAGGCCCACACGCGTCAGTACGCGGCCACCGCCCCGCTCGACGGTGTGACGGCGTGCGCTACAGCTGGAGGTGCTATCTACCCTGCCCCGCCCGCACGTGGGCGGCTGCACATCTACCCGCACCACGAACACGCACAGCGCCGCTGCAAGCCGAGCCTCGGAGAGGTCACAGAGTCAGCAGCGCCGCAGACGTTCGGGCGAAGCACACAGAGCGCCGCCGTCGCCGCCGCCGCGCCATCGCCTCCCCCCACACGGCAGGAGGAGGCGCAGCCTGCGTCAAAGGCGGTACAGCGCAAGCTAGACTGGAACGCAGACGTCTCTGGTGTTGCAGCGGCGTTGAACGGAGCTTCACCCATGTCCCGTGAGGCGACGTCGGTTCCCGTAGTGGCCGCGACATCACAGCCGCCGCCCCAGCCGCCGCCGTCCGTCTCGCCATCCACTGCCGCCTCGCCGGTCTCTTCTCTTGCGCAGGTCGTGTCTGGCGTGGAGGACGGTGGCGGCAGTAGCCGGCCCCAGTCCGACTCCCCAACGCGTCGCCCGCTTCCCCCGCGGACGGAGGTGCGCGAGCGCTCCCGCCTGCTCACCACGCACGCCCCCACACCTACCCCTACCGCCTTGCATCACCAGCCTGCGCTGGCCTCGCCCGCAGCTGATGTCCTGCGAGAGAGCGAGGCCGAAGCGCGCCTGTGTCTGGTCATGGAGCACGAGGACGCCTTCGTCACCCTCCTTGTGCGTTACTACGGGCAGTTGGGCGTGAAGGCGCCGCCACAGCAGCCTCACCAGCAGCAGCGTCAGCGCACACCTGCAGACCTCGATGGGGACGAGACGGGCACCACCTCGCGGATCACAACGGGGCTGGCGCCGCCGTCGCAGTCGCCGTCTCAGTCGCCGTCCGCTGCCTCCACGCTCTCGGCCGACTCGGACACACCCGCTACAGAGGGTGCTGATGATGCGGAAAAGCAGCCCCAGCATGTGCCCGTGGCCAAGAGTACGCGTGCCGGAGCACTGCAAGTGCAGCAGCAGCAGCAGCAGCTCCCGGTGCTGAGCTCCGCGACGGCGTCATCGGTGTCCACAGCGGACTCATCACGGCTGCCCCCGCGCCGGCTGCCCGAACGCCGCACGGGTGCCCCAGCCGCTGCTGCTGCTGCTGGTGCGGTGGTCAATGACGCTGTGGAAGACACAGCGGTGCGTCTCCGTGCGCGGCTGCGTGCTAGCGCTGCGCCGCTTCTCTCTCCGCTAGACGAGTGTGTCGCAGACACCGCCACGAAGCGCAGTCGTGGGGACTCGTCTTCCGACCACAGCGACCGCGGGAGTAGTAGCAGCGGCAGCAGCAGTAGCAGGAGAGGTGATGGGTCCAACGCGGAGAACACCAGCCACGGCAGCTCGCGCGTGTCCACACCGCAGGCAGAGGCACGCGAGCTCGCACTCCCCGCGGCGCTCACATTCGATGTGCCTTCTCTCGCACCACTGCTGCAGCCCGTGCCTGCACATGCAGCCGAAGCCGGTGTAGGGGCGATGCAGAAAGGTGCGCATGGGCCTCGCGCCGTCGCCACGGTACTCTTTCCGTCTACCAATGAGAACGCTGATGACGTTCGTCGAGTCGCCAGCAGTCACGGCGCCGCGCACGCGCGTGCACGGCCGCCGCTGATCTCCCCATCGCCGGCCGCCGTGGCGACGGCAGAGCAGATCGTCAAGGGGTGCTCGAGCGACCGCATCGAGGTGGATAGCTTTAGCTCGGTGTCGTCGTTTCATGAGTCTCTGTCGCCGATGGACGCGTCGCACTTGAACGGGGCCAAGGGTACGGCGCTCCGCACCCATCACCCCGCCACGGCCATCGTGTACGAGGGAGACGAGAGTAGCTTCTCCCCGCCCCCTCGCAACCCCGCTGCGCACGGCGCAGGTGGCTGAGACGGCGCCTGTTGGGTAGCACGTCGTGGACGTCCTCCGTTCGTTTCTGTCTGTCTGTGTGTGGATATGGGTTGGGTGGGTCTGTGCCCTGCTGTTTCCGCTCGGTCTCTCAGGTGCAGCAGTGGAGGGAGCTTCCACGAGGAGAGTGCGCTGCAGGCGTCCCACACCTCTCACACACACCCCACTCCCCCCTCACCCGCCTTCTGTGCACACGCACATGAAATCGCGACGTAAGCGAGTGCACACACACAAACCACAAACACCGTGAATGCCAATGTTCCGCGTTCCTGTCGATATACACAACGCCGTGGAGAAGGCACGCATGAGGCTTGAGCGTGCGAAGTGCCGTCGCCACCCATATCCATCACCACCACCACCACTCTCTGCCCCCCCCTTTCTCCCTATCCCGTCTCTTCCTCCGCCTCCGTCTGCTCACCGCCACGCCTCTTTCTCCTCATCCAACAGTGCACACACAGCAGTGTACCCCCCCCCCCCGTCCCCCTCCCAATCGCATTGACGGAGGCGGCATACACGCACACACACACAGACAGACACGGGTCTCACACGGCGGGTACTTTTCTTTTTGTCCGATCTTTTTTTTTTTGCCACAGCCACGCGATGTCCCGTGCGTTCGCGGAGGACGAGATGCGGGAGCGGGGCGGTGGCCACGGGACGGGCAGCCGCGTGTACGTGAACAACATGAACACAGCACACGCCACCGTCTCGCTGCCGGCGCGGATGCCGCAGAGTCTGCGCGAGCGCAACAGCGCGGCCCCCGGCGAGGCGGCGTACAACTTCTCCAGCTCGCACACGGACTCTGTCTCGGGTCCGGGTGGGGCAGGTGGTGGTGGGGTTGAGGGTTCCAGCGTGGCGCGTGACTCCGTCAGTGGGCAGATGCCGGGACAAGCCCCGCAGGAGCTTCACGCGGATGCGCCGCCTCTGCTCCCTGGCGGCGAGCAACTCCACCCAAACCTCAACGACGTGTACAACCGCATCATGCGACGCCTGCAACGGCAGATAAACTACGCCGAGTACTCCCGCGCCTCGCTCGCGGAGCAGTACGGCGTGGACGTGCAGCTCGCGTGTGAGGAGGACGAGCGCGAGGTAGCGAAAGCGACACGGAGCACGAGCGCGAAGCGGCGCTCGCGGGCCTCGCCGTCGAGCGCGGCTGTTGCTGCTGTCAAGCTGTCCCCCGACGGCGAGAAGGCCGAGCACATGCCACGCGCAAAGGCCTCCCGAGCGGCGTCTCGGCCCTTCGCAGACTTCGCCGGGCCGGCAAGTGGTCGGGGCTCGGCTGGGGGCGGCCGCGATCGGTCCCCGCTCAGCCCACGCGGTGGCGGCACGGCGCCGCCCTCGCGGCTCTTGCAGTTTAAACAATCGGAGCGGGCTGCACGCCCCCGGTCCAGCAGCGTCGGCTCCCCTGGCGGCGACCTCGACGACGTCCCTGGGAAGCCACGCCGACCTGTGTCGGCCAGCGACCGCTACCTGGACCTCGAGCGCGAGCTTTCCGACCAGCCGTGTCCCCGCCCCCTGCGCCTGGTCATCCAGCACGTGCTCAACACGCTTCAAAAAAAGATGGCCCTCGCCGAGGGGGGCTCGCTGAAGGACTGCATCGTCTTCTCCTTCGAGTCCCGCGCGCTGCTCGACCGCCTCCTAAAGGAGATCCCGCTCTACACGCAGTACAGCGCGGTGCACGGCTCCGCTAGTAGCAAGGCGCAGCAGGAGCTCGCCTCTGTCTTTCAGCAGCTGCGCAAGAAGCCGGTTCTGCTGCCACGCGGCGGCTACACCGAGGACCCCGCAACCGGCGCCATCCGCGGGCACCTCGTCGGCGAGTGCGCCGCCAGCTCGGAGTTCGACGTGGCCTCCACCACTTCCCCGAGGGCGGCTGCCGGTGGCCTCGCCGCTGCCGGGCTGTTGCCGACCAGCACGACGGTGCTGCCGATCCTCCCACACGCAGCCGCGAAAGAGAGCGGCGGCGGCAAGCGAAACACGCCGCCGCCGCCGACGTACCTCGGCAGCGACATGGACTCCGCAGCGGATGTCCCGCTCCCCCCGAGCTACGGCAAGTCTGCTCGTCTCATGCTGGGCGGCGGCGGCGGCGGTGGTGGAGGAGCGGCAGCGGGGCGTCGTGTGACGGGTGAAACTTCGGTGCCCGCAACCCTCGCTCCCATCAACTCGCCAGCCCCGCAGTCGTCACAACAGGAGCGTCGACGTGTTCTGCGCGATCACATGCACGGCGGCAGCGGCGGTGGTGCCGGCACTGCAGCGGCGGCCGCAGCAGCAGCAGCAGCCGGCAACGGGACCCCTACCACCAACGGCCGCCCGCCGTCCGCCAGCGAGCCGACGGGTGCGCCGGACTTGATGAGTTTGTCGCTCACACCCGCGGCACTGCTTGGCTCGCGCAGTGCCTTTGCCGACAAGCTGTCTGGACCTGTCTCCGCCTCCGCCGCGGCCCACCGCGCGACGCGGCTGGTGAGCGTGGGCACGATGACTGAGGAGAACGGCGCCACGACGGTGTCCATGGCGGAGTACGACGCCCGCCAGCGCGACCTCGACGACCTCGCCATGCAGCTCGCCGACACGGAGATGCACCGCACGGTCTTGGCTGGGCGGCTCTCGGTGGAGGGCGCGTACGCGGACCAGAAGCGGCACGTCGTGCAGTATCTGCGCGAGACGCTCGTGCGAGAGTGCACAATGCTCCGTGCCCAGCTCCACCTCGCCACGAGCCGCGTCCAACAGCTCCAGCAGCAGCAGCAGCAGCACACCCTCCAGTCAAACACGCGCGCCGCCACGGGCAACGGCGCGGCGGTAGCGGCCGTCCTTCCGTCCGTCGGCTCGTACGACGCCCACGATGCCAACAACGCCTCCGTGTCGATCAGCGGCGGCAACGCGACGCGCGCACACAACCAGTTAACGGCGAACTCGGCCTCGATGATGCACCCGTCACCGCGGCAGTCGACCCAGCGGCTGAGCCACAGCGGAACGAGCTTCATGAGTGCGGCCGCCGGTGCACCGACAGGCCCAACGGGAGCAGGCAACCGCTCCGTCTCGCGGCTGCACCGGCATCAGAGCAGCGGCTTCTCGGCGGGGGCGAGCGAGTCGGCCGCACCCCCCGGTGTGCACAACGCCAGTGGAGGCAGCACTCCTGGAGCGGTGGCTGGTGGTGGTGTGGTCTGGGCGAGCATCAACTCCAACCCCGCTGGCCAGGCTGGCAGCTTGGCCCTGGTGAGCAGCATCGACGCCCAGGCCCTCACGGACCTCGAGGCGGTGCAGAGCCTGTTGGACCTGGTGGTGCTGGCTGTGGAGGAGGACGCCGTGGTGCCGCGGCACACGCTGCAGATGGTGCGCAACGGCGAGACGGATGCCGACGTGGTCAAGGACACCTTTCGCAAGGACCCGAAGCAGCAGATGGACGAGATGCGCAACGAGTACGACGAGCGCTACAATACCCTCAAGAAGAACATCCTAGCCCGCACGGCGGAGCAGAACTTCATTGTGATGCAGCAGCGGCAGGAGATCGAGCGGCTGCGTGCCCTGACGGACACCACCCGCGTGCGGTCCATCTTGCTGCAGCACGTTATGAGTCTCCGCTCAGGGCTGCAGCAGCTGCGCAACGGTGTGGCAGAGCAGTTGCACTTCTTTAAGGCCATCCTGCAGAACACCTCGCACAGCCTCGTGCGCCGCGCTGCGATGGCGGACAAGACGCTGAGCGAGAACCTCGTGCTGAGTGGCACCGTCAACGCGATGCACGACATGATCGAGTCAGCCAGCTCGCTCCTCATGCCGATGCTCACGCTCGAGTACCGCTGCGGGTACCACCCGTGGCCGCTGAAGCAGCGCAACACCACCGACCCGCTCGCCCACGTCATCCACCTTCGCTACGGCGCGGCGGAGGTGATTCGCCTGCGGGACTCGCTCAACGTCTTTGGTCAGCTCTACGGCACCCTGCACCGGTACATCATGCAGCAGATGGTGCAGCCCGAGGCGGCGCGGCCGCAGGCGGGCAGACCGCTGCAGCACCTCTGTGCCGCTCTTGCGCTGAACCCGATGAGCCACACCGACGTCATCTTCGGTGCCCGCCACGCGTACGATGCGGAGGTGCAGCTGCGCCGCCGCCTCGCCCGGCTCAACGCGCGCCTGATGTGGAACGCCTACCTGCAGCGCATCTTCACCGATCGGTCTGTTGCCGCCCTGGTCGAGGCCGGGCTGAACCCCCGTCTCGCCTCGCTCCCTGTGGCCGCCCGCATCAATCTGCTCGCACAGGAGCGGGCGAGTCTTCTGCAGGCACGCGTGAAGGTGCAGCGAGAGCGTGCAGAGAACGCCAAGACGGCGTACCGGCTGTGGCGGGAGAAGGAGATCGATATCTTGGAAGGCTACGCGGCCCCGCAGACGCAGCGCAACCGGCTGGCCCTCCTGACGGGCGGCACGGCACAGACGACGAGGACGATGAGTGCGGTGACAGTCGCGGGTCGCGGGATGATGTCAACAGCGGGGCTTGGCGGCATCGGCCCGGGGCCGCGGCGCGGCAGGCCGGAGTCGCGCGACTCAAAACCTTTCGGCCGCGCCACCGTACTGTCGAACGAGGATGGTGCGGCGGTCAGCATGTGAGGCAACGCAGAGGCCACCTTTGGGGGAAGAAGGGAAGGGTGTGGAGGGGGGGCAACGGAGACGGTGCATGCGTCTCGATGTCGTTCTGCATGCACCCCCCCCCCCCCGTGCGGTTCCACGTGTGTACTTCGGTTTGCTGTTTGTTTGTTTCTCCCTTCCCCACCTCCCCCTTTTTGCTCCCTGATGTAAACTACTGGAGACAGAGCTGCTACGAGTCTTGACTTGTGTCTGTGTGTGTGTGTCTGTGTCTCGGCGCGGCGGAGAGTGTGATGGTGCTTGACGAAGGGAGTGGGACGCAGGTGGGAGAGGACCCTGATGTGGAGCACAGCGGTGCCGTCTACCGCCCCTCGTCCTTTCCCCCTTTCCCCCTTTTCCCCCTCTCGCACACACACACACACACACACAGACAGGCACGCGTCATCTTTTCCCTTCGTCTTGTTGCTCCAACACCTTTCCAGATTTCACTCGCGGACGGAGATGAACGACGGACAAGTTGACAGATACACATACAGACAGACATACACACACACACATGCTGGTGTTCTCCGCTATTCGTGCGTGTTCCAGACGTTCCTGTAGGAGCCGTGAGCCGAGGCTCCAGACCGATGCGATGGTCCTCGTCTACACAGGGCAGCACCGTGAGACGGCAGGTAATGCACTCGGGTCGTGTGCGGTGCACTCGGGTTCGTCCATCCTCAGAGGACGGAGCGGGAGGGGGGAGGGGGCGGCTCTGACGCTGTCACCCCCCCCCCTCTCTCGCTTTCTTGCTCGTACGTTGTTTTATGTCAACTTCTTCGCTTTACACACCACACACACACACACACACACGTCCAACTGGCCTCCCTTGGCTGACACGCCTTTCATGATCCAGTGCTGCACGCACCACCCTCATCACACACACACAGAGAGAGAGGCCCTTCACCACAACACGCCACCTCGATCACCCTCTTGGCCATCACCCACACTTCGTCATGCGCTGGGCAACACACGTCTGCAGGGCTCGCTGCAGCATCGCCGCGCTCCTTCGCCACCGCTCACCTACTGCCATGTCCATCAGCATCCCCTCCTCTGCACGCACCGCGGGCCTGGCACCGCTCGCCGCGACACCACCAACAGCACAGGCATCGGCTACAGTAGTGGCACGGCGCTTCGCTTCCACCGCAGGCGACGACACGGAAGGAGACGCGGGCATCGACGTCGAGGCGATTGGACGGCCGATGGGCTACGGCCCCTTCAGCGCCACAGCGAAAGCGCGCCTGGCTCGTGAGCGGGCGAGCGCCGCAGCGGCAGCGGCAGCGGCATGTTTCTCTGGTGACAGCTCAGGGGCTGCTGGTGCGGCGGCTGCGGGATCCGCCACGGTCATGCACAACGTGGGCCTCGACACCAATCTCTTCCTGCGCCTCTCCCTCGCGGGACTCCCGCACCCGTCGCAACTGCAAGACAGCGCCTTCATGTCCCCCGAGTGGCGACTCGCCTGTGTACGGCTCTACCGCACGATTCTGCGGCTGCACAACAAGACGGTCGCGGTGTCGCTGCGCACGGCGCGCGGCCAGGGTGCCGAGGCTGCCGTGTCGGCTGTCACCGGCGTACAGGCCGCGACGGCGACGTCCGAGCCGGAAGGCAGCATCAGCAACAGCAGCAGCAGCAGCAGCATCAGCGATGATGCGGCTGACAAGGACGATGTGCTGTTGCGTTATCTTCTCACACCCCGAGCAGCAGGCGTTCGGTAACAGCTTTGTGCAGGGTGAGTTCACGCGACACATGGACGCCGACGCCGTCTCCGCCGCGATCTTCTACCGCTCATGGTACGACTACGTGCTGCAGCTTGCCTCCGGGGTGACGGCGCGCGAGATGACGGAACAGGAGAAGCGTCTGCTGTCCGATGAGCAGAAGGAAAAGCTGAACTCGTTGCGCGGGGCCTTCGTGGACATGCGTACCGCCCAGCAGCCGACGTACATGCCGTGATGAAGGAAGGTTGTGTCCGTCACCCGTGAACCGAAGATACAAAGATACACACCCAAGCACGCTGCTGCTGCTGCTGAGGAGGAGGAGGAGGGCAAGAGGTGTGTGTGTGTGTGTGTGTGTGCGTTGACGCATCTGCCTGGGCAAGCAGCCAGCGACGTTGTTGCTGTTTGTTGTTGTTGTTGGGTGGGGAGAGTAAGGCCCGATGCATCACCGCAGGATGGTGGAGATATTCACAAAGAGAACGGCAAGACAACAGACACCGAGGGTTGTGATCTTTGGCGGGTGAGGGGAGAGAGAGAGCGAACGAAGCTGCTGTTGCTTGTTGTTCGTCTTGTTCGACCTTGTGTCCAACAAGAGAGAGGGACAGAGCGACAGGACTTAAAGGGTACGAGGCTGCGTACAATGCACGCACCGCACCACGGAGACGTCTTATCTTGTCTGTGTCCGCTGCATCGCACATGAACTCTCTGGAGGGGGGAAACGCCACACGGGCACGCTATGCTGCTGCTACGCTGATGGTGGGGGTGGCAGTGGTGATGGTAGTGATCTCGGCTTTTTTTTTTCTTTCCTGTGACTGCGTTTTGTAACAGCGCCATGATGGGGGGGAAAGTGGATGCTGCTGCTCCTGCTGCTCTACCCTTCCTGTCTACCCCATACGCTGTGCCGTCTCCCTTGTTCATGACACACACACACATGACACGCAATGGCCGCACAGTCGCGTCTGTGTCTCACAGTACGTTTTGGTTTTTTTTCTTTGTCTTTCCCTTTACGCCTTAGCAGCCCCCAGTCCACTCAACACGCCTCCCTCCCTCTCCCTCTCCTCTTCACACAGACACACACACGCACAGAGAGAGAGGGAGGTGAGTGTGCATACCGGAGAGCGGGTAAACAAAGAAAGAAAAGAAAAACAAAAAGTAAAGAAAGGCTAACAAGGTTGTGTGTGTGTGTGTGTGTGTGTGTGTGTCGGCGGGTGGGAGAGAGAGAGACTTTCGCCTTCACTCTCCCGTGGACCTCGCCGACGACGAGGAGACACGAACGGGGCTGGCAAGGAGGAAACCGCGCAGTGTCCCTCCCTCCAACTTCCCCACCCCCCCCCGGCCATCCTTTTGTGTTGCGTCGCAATTCCATTTTCGTGGTGCGTGCAAGAGACCCGTTTGCGTGTCTCTATCTGTATCTCCCCCTCTCTCTCCCTCTCCCTCTGTGTGTGTGGGAGGTGTGTTACTCCTGTCCATGCGTCATTCGCCCCCCACCCCACCCCCTCTAATCTCCTCCTTCTCTTGCCCCTCCTCCCCCTCACCCTCTATCCATCCATCCATCTCCCTCTATCGCGGTGTGTGTGTGTGTGTGTGTGCAGTCCGTACGCTGAACGTGAGTGCGGTGCAGGTGTCCCCGTCACGCTGCAGCCCCTCCTCCCCCCCTCCCCCTCCCCCTCCCCCCCCCCCACCGCCTTCCCCGACGCACCTCGGGTATTGGCTTCGCTCGGAGTACCAAATAGTGTTCGCTTTCCCCCGCCGCCGCCACCCCCACCCCACACACCCTCACCCGCCATCTAAAGGCCACTCCCACCTCCATCGGCCTCTGCTTCCTGCACGTGTGTGTGCAATTCTGCGTGCCTGCGTGGGTGAGCAAGCTTCGCCTGTGTCCCGTTTGTTTGGCCTTGTCTCCCTCACCCACTCACACTCACTCCACCTCTCACTCTGCCTCCTCCCTGCCCCCTCCCCCCGCTCTCCCCTCTCCCGGGGGCATCACGGAGGGCAGACATACCCACCATAGACACACGCGGTCCCTGTGCAAGGAGGCGCGTTGAGTCGGCCGTCGTGCTGTCTTGATTTCATTCTCCTCTTCCCCCCCCCCCCCCCCAAACACACACACACCATCATCACCACTACCACCCACCCCCTCCCGACTATCGTGTACCTCTCACTCCTTCTTCTTTTTTTTACGCTCTCTCCTCCTCCTCTCCCACCGCACTCGACTCAATTCTGTCTCTCTGTCTGTCTGTGTGTGTTACGGTGTGTGTGTGTGTGTGTGTGTGTGTGTGTGTGTGTGTGTGTGTGTACGCAAGAGAGTGTAGGCGTCGCTGCCCCGTGTGCTCCCGCATCGCACCCCGCTGCAGCGCCTCGCCTCTTTCCTCCCTCCCCCCTCCCCCTCCCTTCTGCGTCCTTCTCCCGACGAGATCAACTGCGCCATAACGGCGGCTAAATCGCCGTCACCCTCCTGTCGTCCGTGCCCCTCTCCCGCTCTGTCATCCAAGCCTGATTCTTTTTTTGTTTGTTTGTTCTCTTTCTTTTCTTTTCTTTTTTTTTGTCCCTTGCACGCTCACCGCGTCTTCCTCGCTCTCTATCTTTTTGTGTGTGTGACTGAGTGTGAGGGAGTGCGTGCGTGTGTGTGTGCGCCTCAGGAGGATTTCCACTTCCCCACCCCTCCCCTCCCTCCCTCCCTCCTCTCCATCCGTTCGCTTCTCTGTAAGCCCTTGACAGTGGTGCTGCGTCTCTTCGTATCTCCGTTGTTTGGCTGTTTTTTTTTTTTTTCTTCCCCCCCCCCCCCTTACGTTGTCTCCCCGTGTGGGTCCGTGTGTGTGTGTCTGTGTCTGTGTCTGTGTCTGTGTGTGTTTTCCCATTTTTCTTTTCTTTTTGGCTCTTCGTCATCCTTCGTCTCACCACGGCGGAGGAGTCCACCACCACCCGCGCGGCGGTGCATCGCAGCATCGATTTCGCAAAGGCTCCTCTCGACACTCCCCCATCCCTCCGCTCCTTTTTTCACCTCCGCACCCTGGGTGTGCCTGCTTGCATCCGCGGAGGGGGGAGACAGACGCACAGACAGGCCGACAGAGAAGTAAAAATAGAAACAATAAAGCCCCCCCCCCCCCCTCCCACCCGCGCCTCCTACTACCGCCACCAGCATCCCTCTTCTCCTTCTCCCGTCGTACCCACGAGCCGCGTGTGCGCCGTTGCTTGCTCCTTGCCGCACGTTTTTCCTTGCGCCTACACAGTTGAGTTACCTTCTCCCCCCCCCCTCTCCGTCAATACTCTGTGTGTGTGTGTGCAGACACGCAGTCAGGTAGTCAGACACACTCGCACACGTCCACGAAGGTACGCAGGCGGCACCCCGCTGCGGTTGGTGCATCGTGCTGGTTGCAGCACCGTCGTTGTCATTTTTTTCTTTTCGTTTTGTTTTTTCCCCTTGTCCGCTCCCTTTGTGCCTGTCTAGGTGACTTCTGCGAGGCTGAACTGCCTACGCACGTGTCGGTCTCTGTCTCTCTGTGTGTCTGTTTGTGTTACTGTTATTAGATCTTTCTCTCTTTCTCCCTCAACGCAGCTGTAGTCCATGAAGCGAAACGGGCACGCCGTGCCACCGACACGGCGGAGTTTTGATGAGCTCCGGCTTCACCGTGCTGACGCCGCAGCAGCGCCGAGTTGTCGTCTCCCCCCACAAACCACACCCCGACCTCGCCTCACGCCTTCATCTCCCTGCACAGCGGCAGCGCTGCGCAGGAGAAGGAGGGCGTGACAGACCCCGCAGCAGACGCTGCGTCCTCATCACCGCGGCAGGAGGTACCTCGCTGCAGCGCCGGCTCTCTCGCCACGACGGAGGACCCACACGGCACCGCGGCGGCAGCGGCGACTACCCAGCCCCACCACCGCTATCACCAGCAGCCACACCGTATCAACCACCACCACCATCGCCTTCAATGTTGATGCAGCCGGTGCAGGGCGGTGGTAGCTTGAACGACTCTAGCAACTTCGCGCGGCCACGCGATGCGTTGACCTCAAAGCTGGAGGCGCCCATGGACCACGGCGAGCACGCGCCCCTCGCACTCTGCTTGGCCCTCACCGTCAGCGAGAGCGACGGCCCCCACGTCTCCGCGCCATCTCATTCCACAGCAGCAGCCACAGCAGCAGCAGCAGCCGGCGCGCGTGCCGCCGGGGCCGCCGTACCCTTTCTTTTCCCCATCAAGCTGCCCGCCCCCTCCGCCACGCACCTCGGCGGGCGGCGCACCAGCGTCAGCGCGACCGCCGTGCAGGCCAGCGCAGCGGCCCACCCCCATGCTGCAGTCCTGCGAAAGCCTCGGCAACTCCACGGGCACACCACTGGGCGGGTCACCGATGCACAGCCACCGGCGCACCCTCAGCGTCGGCGAGGGGCTCGGCGTTGATATGGGCTCGCACGGTGGACAGGACGAGGTGCTGCTGGACGGCGAGGCTGCTGCCGCTACGCACAGCCGGCAGCGCGGGAGCACGGCGGAGATGGACGCCGGGGGCAGGAAGAGCGGTGATCACAACGCCTCCACCACCACGCCCACCACCACCACAGCAACAGCTTCAGGAGGCGGTGCGGTCACATCGTTGTTTTCCCCTGAGGTCGGGCCGCTGCCGGCCACCGAGGCACGCGGACGCAACCGCCTCCCGTCTGGTACACACATCCGCCGCCGGCCCCGATCGGGTGCGCGGCGTGTCGGCGTTGGCGCCATCGAACCGGGCAGCCCCGCCTTTGAGGCGCTGGACCCGTCGCTGAGCACCAGCAACGCGCTCGGTGCCGCCAACCTCCGTTCGCGAGGGATGAACGTGTCGATCGGCGCGGCGGCGGCGCGGCAGGGCGCGGCGGCACGGGACGCATGAAAAACGACGTGCTGCCCCCGGCACCCGCGGTGGCCTATCCAAGGGCGCCGGAGCGAGCACGGCATCCTCCGCAGCAGCACCGGGTCTGCGTCGCCGCGCCGACCCCTCGCCTGCCCCGTCGCGACCGCAGCGCGCACGCAAAACGCGCACGACCACGTCCGTGGCGACACCAAACGCGCTTGTGGCGCCGACCTTCTCGACGTCCTCGCCGGCCCAGGTGCCGCTACGGGGCAGCAACCCGCCGCCGCAGTCCCCGCAGCTGCACCGGCACATGGCGTCGGCACACTCCACATCAGGTGCGACGTCACCCCTGAACTACAGCTTCGAGCGCAACCCCCTCTACAGCTCCACGGACAAGGACGGCACGGCGGCAGCAGCGACGACAACGACGACGGCCACAACACCGGCGCAGCCAACACTCGCAGCAGCCATGGCGGAGCGGGTGGCGGCCCCACGCCCTCCGAGCACGAAGCCGCCGTCACGCCCTCGGCAGGGCTCCCTGGCGCGCGTGCTCGTCCCTGGGCAGGCAGGCAGCGGAAGTGCCGCGCACCTCGACGAGAACGCGCTGGCCTCGCCGCGCCTAGACCCGGCCCAAGTGGCCGCCACGTACCTCCAGCTCTGCGCCGAGGTGGGCGATGAGCCCAACACGGAGTGGCTCGTCGCGCTGTCACCAACCAAGTCCACCGAAGCGGCCCCGCAGCCCGACGCGCTGGCGGCACCGGTGCTGCTCGGCGACGCGGCCGACACACAAGACCTTGGCGCCGCCTCTCTTCGCACGGGGAGTACCGTGGAGGCCACGCAACACCAACAGCAACATCAACATCAACAACAGCAGCAGCAGCAGCACACACCGCGTGGTGGGGTGCGTCCGCGCATCTTGACGGGTCCAGCGGCGTCGTCCTCCGTATCCACCACCGCCTTCCCTAACGGCGCGACGGGGAAGAGGCCGCAACGGGGCCAGCACGCCTGCAGCGCGACCCACCAAGTCCGCGGGCCACGGCACAGCGCGATGGCTACCACCTCCCCAGTGGCCCCGGCAAAGCGCAGCGGCAGCGTCGGCCGCATCACCGCCGTGAACCGCCCCAGCATCTTCGGCTCCTCCACGCAGCAAGCGCAGCAGCAGCAGAACCACGCGGGCGGCGGCGGCTCTGCGGCGAAGGCTTCGTGGTCCCTGTGTGGCACGGAGAGCTCGCCATCCAACGAGTGGGCAAGGCTGGTGACGCGGTACTGCGCCGAGCACCTGCAGCCGCTGGCGGACAACATGCACAATCTACAGGAGCAGCGCACCGCTCTCGTGGAGGCTCTGCAAGCGTTTGTGCATACCGCGAGCACCGCCCTGACCTCGTCGACGACGCCGGAGTCGCAGGAGCAACACGTGCTGGCCCACAGCGGCGGAGGCATTGAAGACAACAACAACAACGGCAGCAGCCTGACGACAAGCGCGGCGGCCGCAGTCCCGTCGACTGCCATCTCCAGCCCGAGCACCACACCACGAAAAGTTAACGCCGCACGGCAGGGCACCGTGGCGACGGCCGGCCCTGCCCACGGCGCGCGGCGCCCGTCCACCCGCAGCCACCGCCAATGCGGCTGCGACGGTCAAGGCTGCCTCCCTGTCGGACTCCCTCCAGACGCTGCAGGCCGCGGTGGTGACCCTACTCAACACCCTCAGCGACGGCGCCGCGCTCGCCCACGCCGTGGCCGGAGGTGATCTTGCAGCGCCGCAACAGCACGGCGAGGCGCCAGCGAGCGTTGCCGGCGTCGGCGGTGGAGGAAGTGGAGGAGAAGGGGCCGGCCCGCCACTCCCGGGTGCACTCGCCGCGCTCGTCTCCGCGCCCTCCGCGGCGACATCGTGCTCGATGTACTCGCCCGACGACGAGAGCAGCAGCGTGCGCCTCGGCGCGTCACCTGGGGCGGGGATGCTGGTGCAGCGCAACGCACTCCCCACCGTGCCACGCCTCTTTCTCGCCTCCGCCGTCGCGGCTGGTGCGAGTGCGGCCGACAGCGGCGCAGACGCCGCAGCCAACGCGGCACCGACGGCGACGGCAGCAGTGTACGTGATCCCGACCCGCTACATCGACTACGTGCTCTCCCAGGAGCGCGAGGTTGCCGTGCAGCTTGGTGAGCTGTGTGCCACTGTACGTGAGGTGCTGGGCTCGCCGATCACCCCCCTCGAAGCAGCCGTCATGGAGCCGGTGGACCGCAACCACGGCGCTGGCAGCGGAAGCGCGACGGCGGCTGCTGCTGCCACGGCCATTGTGCGGGTGGAGGCGTCTGACATACTGAGCACGCCGCTGTTTGTGCCGCCGCGGTACTTGAACAACCTCACGATTGCCGTGGCCGCCCGCGGTGACGTCGTCGACGCGTACCACACCGCGCCAACACGCTCCAGCGGCGGTGGCGACAACACCAACAACAGCGCCGGTGGTGCCGCAGCCCCCACCGCCCCACACATCGGCGCGTCAGCGAAGGCGCCTGGCGCCGCGACGCCGAAGCCCGCAACCCACGCGATGGCGAAGAAGGTGAAGCCATCGTCCTCAAAGCTTAGCAGCAGCGGGGGCGGCACCACGGGCCGCTCCTCCACCACGAGCACCCCCCGCGCGAGGAGGAGCGGGCCGGTCGCGGCAGCGGCAGCGGCGTACGCGCCGTTCTTCACCGTCACGCCCCTTCCGACGACGGAGGAGGAGGCTGCTGCTGCTGGTAGTGGTGGTGATGGTGTTGGCGACGCCGCAGCAGTTCGCTCTCCCAGTGCCCTGAGCGGCGACGGCAACGCACCGGGGGCCGGCACACCTGTTGGTCTGGTCGAGTCGTACCTCATCCACTGCGTCCAGCCGGGCATGGCGGCGGGCTCGCCGCGGGTCGGCACGGACAGCGGCCACGCAAGCGGGCAGCAAGTATCCACGGTGCCGAACTGGACGACCACCGACCTCTCCGCGTCGGTCGGCAACGCGCTGCGCGGCAACGGACGTCCAGTGCGACCAACACGGCAGCCGCAGCGCCAGTCGCAGCCACCAGCAGTGGTGCGAAGCAGCCTACCGGCAAAGCAGCGAAGGCGTCGACCAGCGCGGGCGTCGTAAGGTCCGGCCGTGCCGGCGGGGCCAACAGCAGTAGCGCCGTTGGCGGCGTGCCCACTTCGTTCGGGGGCCGACCGGCGCTGTCGACGTCGCAGAAGGCCTCGAGCGCCACCACCACCACCGCGTCTGGTGGAGCCGGAAAGACGCGCAAGAAGGCAGCAGCACCAGCAGCGGTGGCATCGTCCGACAAGAGCGAGCAGGTGCACACGCAGCAGCAGCAACAACTTCAGCAGCAGGAACGGCAGCTTGTGAAGGCGTGGGCGCTGTGGCGGGCGCTTATGCCGTACGTCGGAAGCCATGGTGTGAGCCCTGCCGATACGCCGTCCTTCTCGCCGCGGCCCTCATCAGCAAGCGCCTCGACGCCGGCGGCAGGAGTGGCTGGAGCAGCGACAATGGAGGCGCCGATGGTGGCGGCCGCGGCGGCGGGGGGCTGCGCAGCCATCTCCCCACCCGCGATGTCCGCGCCGACGGCCGCCGCCTCTCCCGTCGCCGCCGCCGGCGCGACCCCAGCACCGGGTCTCCGGCTCGACAACCACGACAGCAATGTAGACAGTGTCGGCGACAGCACTGAAGCGGTGCGCCACGCGCAAGCGGCAGCAGCAGACGTGGGCCCCGTGGAGGAGGACGCGGTCTTGCCGATTGCGATCGGCAGCCTGGGGAGCTCACCGTCACGGACGGGGCAGCCCCTGCACAGTTTCTGCGGCGGGGGCACCTGCGAGCCGCTGCACTTTGAAGCGCGCGGCGACGGCGACGACGCTATTCAAGTCCACGGCGATGACGAAGATGACGACTCGCCGACGCCGCGCCACAACATCGGCGCAACACGCGCGCGGGTGGCGGAGAGCATGGCGAGTCCTGCCGAGCCTGCCCGTCGTGCCGCGACGTCTGAACATGGAGGATACGACAACGTTGCTCTCGCAGCGTAGCAGCGTTGGCACAGGCACCCCTGCTGCTGATCTTGCGGCTACGGCAGCTTCCCCGTTCCCGCTCTCCAACGTCCCTGCGCAGTCGACTGTGGCGACCACGGCCTCCTTCGCGGCCAGCGCGCTGGCACCTACGCGGGAGGGCTCGACGGCGCCCGCTTCGGAGCTGCAGCGGCGTGCTGCACTGCGCATCGCCGCGTGGTGGGTCAGCGCCTTCGAGCGCTGCGCCGCGCGCGCCAAGCTCAACATCAGCCACGCCACAGCGAACGCGACGCAGCGGGAGCGTGTCTTGGCGGCCCGGCGTGATGCGTTTCTCCGTCTGTGGGTGTGCCGGTGGCGCCTGTGTCAGCGCATCCAAGCCCGCGTGCGGCGCCAGCACGAGCAGCAGCGGGCAGGGGAGGGCACGGTGAGCACCGAGGACGCCGCAAAGGCCCGCCACAGCCTCACACAGAAGAAGGACGAGAGCTCCGCGGCGGCGGCGGCGACTACGTCGCGGGAACGCTTCCTGCGCGCCAAGGAGCAGCGCAAGGCGGCGCTGGCTTCCGTGGCGACGTCCGGCACCGCCCGGGTGCCGTCCCTAAGCCCCTCCTCGCCGTCCGCTGCAGCAGCAGCAGCAGCATCAGGAGGAGGCATACCTGTGCCTCCGCTTCCGCTCGCCACCAGCGGCATCTCCACCTTCGTCTACCGTGACTTGCAGGAGGAGGGCAGCAACTTCACGTGTCGGCGATGCACCGGCTGCTGAACGCGCCGCCTGCGCTGCTGTACACGACCTGCATGGCCGCGTTGCGCTACCCCACCAACGCCCCCATGGCTTACCTCGACAGCAGGTGCCGTTGCCACAGCGACAACAAGTGCGGCTGCAGACTCGCGTCAGCCGAGTGAGGCACCGCCGACAGGGGCGGATGCACGCGGCGCGGTGGCGAGAGGTGACGGCAAGGCCAGTCCAACACGCTGGAGCGCGGCGTGGGCGACGGACCGCGCGAACAGCCTCGCGAACGTGATGTGCGAGCTGAGCGAGGACGACGGCGACGACGGCGACGATGACGACCGGCGGCAACGGCGGCTCGCGACGGCACAGGAGCGCCGCTGGGTGACGCGTGGGGTGCTCTTTATCCGATTCCCACGCCTGCGGCACTACGTGTGTGGGGAGTACGAGGCGCTCATCCCGGTCACAAACAGCAGCGGCAGCACGGGGGGCAGCTGTGTCGGCGAGGACCCGCAGCTGAGCAGCTCGAGTGGCCGTGGCGGTGCCCACACGGTGTCGCCCCACGAGGGTACCCTCACCCCGGTGCCCGGTCCCTCCGCAGCAGCCAGCGGGCGCCGCTGTCGACCACCGCGCTGATGGTGCCCGCGACGATGCGGTACGACAGCATTGTCGACCCGAACGAGTTGCAGCGCCCTAAGCCCGTTTCAAAGGCGTTTCACCGTCCCTTCGAGCAGTGGGGCATGGCGCACAACCTGACCTCGCGCGTCTTCTGTGCAGCGGCCATCTACGCCTGGCAGCTCATCTTCAGTCACACACCCTTCGACGACGCGAAGCAGCGCGAGCTGGCCACGCGTAAGGAGCAGCAAGCCCGTCTGGAGCGCGTCGAGGACCGCAACAGCATCATCCTTGACTGCTACGGCGTGCACAGTGAGCGGGAGTGGATGCGGGAGGCGACCAAGGACTTGTCCTTTGTTGGCCAGATCTACCTCCCCAACTACGACCAAGATGACCCGGAGCAGCAGAAGGAAGAGAGCCGCGACAACTACGACTTCGTCAAAAGCTTCCTGTTCCAGTGCTTCCCGAACATCCACAAGCTCGCGGAGATTCCCGACTACCTCGTGGGGGCGGGACTCTTCTTTGTGCTCAAGGAAGTGTTTCACTACACAAAGGACTCCCCGTCGACGCGCCGCCTGCTGGAGGTGCTGCCGCGGCTCGTCATCGCCGAGGGTGCCGACCACCTTGCCGCTGTCACACCCGCCACCTCGGCGGTGGCCAGCTCTGCGGTGGCCGGCACAGACAGCACGGCGGAGTCCCTGCGAGGGCGACTCATCGCACACGGCGCAACAGGGGCGACCACGACAACAACAACAGCGGTCATGGCGCCGCGCTCGCTGAGCCCGCCGTACCGCCACGGGCTGAATACAGAGGACGGTGGTGCCGTAGCGGGGACGGGGCTGTCGGGGCTTCAGCGTGCGGCTCTCCAGCGGTATGAGCAGCTCCGCCTGCTGCACCACCTCAGCCACGGCTTCATGGACACCGACAGGGGCGCGTCTGCGAAGGGGACAGCAGACAAGACAACAAGCCGAGTCAAGTCGCAGCAGCAGCAGCAGCAACAAAGCACACAGCACGCAAAGCGCACCCGCTCGCCTGCCGCTTCCACGACGTCCATCGGTGGGGCCAAGGACCGTGGCAAGGGGACCGGCAACAGCGGCTGCGATGACAGCAGTAGTCTGAACAACAGCTTCAGCACCCGCACGGCGGCCGGTGGCGGCCCCAGCGAAGACGCGAACTCGCCGCTGCGGCGGTGCATGGCGAGCAGCACGGCAGGGCCGGTGACCCCGATGCGGGCGACGCCGGCGACGGCCTCGCCGGGTGCCTCGTACTTCACCTCGCCCGCACTGCTACGGGACGCGCACGCAGACAAGGATAAGGTAGGTCCGGCGCAGCGGCGCGCGTCGGCGGCGGCGGTAACGACGGGCACGGGTACTTCTCCTGCTGGCATTGCCGCTCCTCCGAGTGAGCACTGTGTGCAGCTCGTGCGAGTGCCGCATCAGCTGCTGCGTGCCACCGCAGCGGACACGCAATTTGTGCGTGACTATGAGGAGGAGGTGAGTCGGTCCGTGCACGGCATCCTTCGTGCGTGGAACGGAAACGGCGGTGCGGCCTCGCTGGACGTGTTCGAGATGCGGGCAGCGGTGGCCGCCCACCCCGATGCGCAGGACTGCCTCGACATCGCCTACCCACGCCACTTCCTCGTGAAGCTGAGCGAGGCACTGGCGTTCGAGTTGTTCGGTCTGCAGCTGTCCCTAAGCAACTGCGAGGACCTCGACTCCACGTGGCAATAGCAACCTGACGTCTCTCTCCCCCTTCCCCTCCGCTCTCTCTCTGTGTCTGTGTACCTCATAGGTTCTACTTCTGTCCGTCTGTGGATCTGTCTGTGTCTGTGTGTGTGTCTTAGATTTCTGGTTGCCGATGTTGCTGCTGCATCCCCCCCCCCCCTCCGGTGGCCGTCTAGACTGCAGTACCACGTGATTTTCTTTCCTGGCTCATTATCCTCCCTCTCCGTGTGTCTGTGTACATCGCTTGTCTGTTTAGTTGTTGCTTGTTGTTGCTCCCCTGGTGTGTAAGAGGACTAGCTTCTCCCTCTCTGTGGTGATGCTGGATGTGTGTCTGTGTCTGTGTGTGAGTGTGTGTGCTCTCACATCTTTGTGACAGGCTCAGCCAGTGAACTTCGTCATGGATCGATGGGTGACTGAGTGCATCCACACACCTACACACACACACACACACACGTGTCCTCGCGCAGCTCGTCACACACACACACACACACACACCTATAAAGGCCCCCCCCCATTCACTCCCTGAATAGACGAAAGCGTACGCAAGACAAGAATGAACCAGACGACCTCCCTTCCAGTGGCGTCGACGTGTGTTTGTCTCTGTGTGTGTGTGTGCATGTGTACGGCTGCTCGCACATTGTCTGCCTGTCACAGACGACAGGTACGTGAGGTGCGCACACGCTCATCGCCGTAAGGCACGGACGATGGTGTCAAAGGGAAAGGACCAGGCACTCATGTTTTCCTTTTTTACCCCCCCCCCCCTCTCTTGAGATGCAACGCTCTTGAGCACCCATGATCTCGCACACCCACATGCAGGCACGCATGCACGTCAAGAAGGGACCGTGGAGGAAGGCCCCCACCTGGTCACGAGCTCGCTTATCCTGCCAGGCGGCTGCGCTCACACCTCCACCCTGCCTCCTGCTTCTCCCCCTCCCCCCTCCTCCCCCACTACACTACATCACTCTTCTTGCAACGCTCCTCTGACTTCCAAAACACACACATACACGCATGGCTGCTCAGTTGCCTCCTCGACCGTTCACGACAGAGTGAACGCGCAATCCACGACTCGTTTTTCCCTCTCTATCTCTTTCTGTCCCCCAACCACCCCCCCCCCCATCCTCATAAGTCCCAGCGGAGGCTCTTCATCTCCGCTCTGCCTCTGGCATTTTCTTTTTCGTAGTCGCAGCTGAGCAGCGTGTAAATCTTCACGTTTGGGTGTGTGTGTGTGTGTGTGTGTGTGTGTGTGTGTGTGTGTACAATCAGTCTGATCGTCTTGTTGCGGTGTTCGACAGTTCCTGCTTGTCCCCCACCCACCCTCCTTCACCCCCATCCCCTCCCCCTTCTCTTCGTCTTCTTGGCTTCTTCACTTCCCTCACCTAGACGGCTTTGCCACCTCTTTAACTCCTGCCTCGTCCTTCGACTCGCTACGATCGGTGTCTCTCTCTCTCTGTGCCCTGAAGGTGTGGCCTTTTGTCTTCTTTCTTCCACCCGCACCCCCCCCCCCCCACCGCCTCCATCACGTGCACTGGCGCGGCTGTTGTGTGTGTGTGTGTGTGTGTGTAGACGCGTTCCGTACGCGATCACCTTCGGCCGTGTGTAGGAGGGTTGCAGCGCCCGTTGCTGTGCTTGACTCAGTGTACGGTGTCGGCTTCTTGTGGGACTCTTGCTGCCGCTTCACGGTGCGGGCGGGGCTCTGCTTCCATGCCTGTTCCTCCTCTACATCCGCGCCACCCGACGTCGCTGGTTTCCTAAACCAGGTCAAGGTTCTTAAACCTCCCCTCCGTCTCTCCCCTCGCTGTGACGTTGACGCTGCACAGCCTGCGTGCGTATCTCTCGGTGTGTCTGTGTCTTCTCAGCATCTACGTGAACGTGTACATACACACACACGAGGAAAAAAACAAAAAAGGGGGGCTAGTAGGATATGCTCCGTCGCACCGGGCGCACGCTGGCCGCGGCCAGCAACGTTGGCGGGGCGATTTCCACACCGCGTGCGAGCGCGCGCGACACGAACGACGAGGACGCGTACCTGCCGTGGACGGCACGGCCGTGGCTGCTCACATACACCCGACACCACCACAACTGGAAGTTCCTCGACATAGTCTGCCTGCACCTGGCCACCATGAAGCCACACTGGCCGCACGCGGAGGCGCTGACCCCGCCGGAGCTGGACGTCCTCGCAGACCTTGAAGAGCCGGTGATGGCGCTGCGCCGGCAGGCACGTCGTCAGCGGCCCGCGAGAAGACACCGCGAGGACGCTGAAGGCGCGAACGCCGTCGCTGTTGCCGCCACTTCAGCGAGTGAAGGGGCAACGCCCGCGCTACAGGCCACGGCTGACGCGGTGAGTGTGGCCGAAGGTGAGACCATCACCGACAGCAGCGCGGTGTCTGCAGCGGTCGACGGGGCAAGCAAGAAAGTGAAGGCCCAAGCCAAGAAGAAGTCCAGACGGCGCGCCAAGTCGTCTTCAGCCCTGCAAGTTTTTCACGTGTGACGGTGCACGTCACAGCGCAGACACCCTTCGTATGTCTGTGTGTGACTGTGTGACTCTGTAAGCTAGACTCTTCACCCACGCGCGGTGGTGGAGGAGGAGGAAGAGATGAGAGTAACGGGTTTTGATTTGTGGTCACAGCGCCGTCGGAGTCACCAGGTCCACACACACACACACCCCTCCTAATCCTACCTCCCCCCCCCCCTCCCACGATCGCTGCGACCGTAGGTGCCGACCTCCGGCACGTATTCTTCACCCGTCCCCTCCTTACGGTTACCCGTCCCTTTTTTGTTTTTCTCCTTTCCTAGAGTTCACCTCGTTTTGTGTTTTCGTCCTTCCCCCCCACCCCGCATTTCGCGCTTGTCTCGGTGAGGGTGCTAGTTGGGACGCGTCACGCTTCGGTTCCCCCTCGATGAGGGGGGACGGATGGCTGACACGTGCATATTGATGTGTTTGCATTCATGTTTGTGTGTGTGTGTGTGTGTGTGTGTGTTTGGCAGTCTCTGTTGCTGTTGTTCGAGCTGATGCTTGTCGGGACGGCGCGGTTGATGCCGTTGCGTGACGGCGTTGCTCGCGGCGCACGTCGCGGGTCGCGCTTTATGAAGGACCACAACGGAACCTATCTTTGTACGGGGGGGGGGGGCTCGCGTAGTTGTCGTCGCGTATGCGCGTAGGTACCAGTGCGCCGCACGCCTGGCTGGCACAGGCGCCTAGTGTGCAGCACTGCGTCACCGCAACGTTGCCTCACCGCCCCTCACCGCTCCCCCCCTCTATCGCATACAACCCGAAGCCATGGACCCCCCCCCGCCCTCCCTTCATTGTACCTGAAGTTTATACTCGTGCACGTCCGGCTCTACCACTGTCCTTCTCCGTCACGGACTTCTTCTGTTTACCAGTCAACCAAGCCCTACGTGCACAGCACACACACACACACACACACACACACACACACACCACGAGGGATGCAGTGCTTCAAGTGCAAGCAAGGCATCGGCATCATCGCCAGCCGCGACGGCATTGCGAAGCTCTACTGCTCCGACTGCTTCCTCTCCTACTCCGCCGGCGCCGTGCGGGAAAGCCTCTTTCAGCACTGCCTCGTCCCCTGTGACACCCCGCTGGCCGTGGCTGTTTCGGGCGGGCCGAACTCGATGATGCTCCTGCGCGAGCTGGGCGAGCTGCGCCACGCCACCCGTGAGGCACTGCGTCGGCAGCAGGCCGTTCAAGAGCATCGTCGGCGACTCGCCGAGGCATTCCAGCAGCAAGCGCAGGTGCACGATGCCGTTGCCGGGCACCCGTGCCACACGAGTCCGGGGGAGGCCACGACGGAGGTGTGCTCGTCGTCGGCGTCCACTCGCAGCACCAGCGCGTCCCTGTCCAGTCTTGTCCTGCTCCCCTTTCACCTCTGCGAAGACGAGTTGATTGTCCCGTCCGTGCCACCAACAACTTCGACAACGCCATCGAATGCAGCCACGTCAGCAGCAGCAGCAAGTCCTGCAGCACCCATCCCCTACGACCGTAAGTGCGTCATCGAGGCCGCGCGGACGACGATGCTGGAGCAGTTCGCCACGCTGCGCAAGTACGTGGAGCAGCAGCCATGGCGGTGGTCGAGTGCCCTTCACCACCGCGAGAAGACAACGACCCAGTCGCAGCGCGGCATCGCAGGCCCTGCTGCTGCTGCTGGTGGTGGTGATAGTGGTGGTGGTGGTGGTGGCACTGCACACGAGGGTGACGGAGCGACTGCGACCTCGTTGCAAGCACAGCTCTTCGATGCCGGCGAGATGCGCGTGTTCTTGTATAGTGACTTTTTCTCCGCGTCGTACATCGAGGAGGTGCGACACGCCCTGCATGTCAGTCAGCTCTCCCTCACAGACCGCGAGGCCCTCTATGACCGAGTGCGACAGCAGACTCTCTGCCGCGCAGCCCAGCGTCTCTGCGGCGAGTACCGCGCCAGCGCAGCCCCCACTGGCGATGTCGCAGAGGTCTGCTCCACCCCGCCAGCGGTGCCACCGGCGGCTGGCGGCGAGCCGTGGTCACACCTGCTGCTCGGCAGCAACGCCGTGCGCTGTGCCACGGCCGCGCTCGAGGCGCTCGTAACCGGCGCCGGTGGCGAGGGCGTCGTGCACGGCGCGGGCTTCCGCGGCTTTGTGCACCAGGTGGTGTCTCTGCGTCCGCTGCGCACGATGCTGCCCAAGGAGACGATGCAGTACACGCGGCTGCGAGGCATCGCGTGCGGCTACACGCCCGCGCTGTGCACCGGCACCTCCGCCCGCTCAATCCGCCGCACGCTGGAGCAGTTTGTGCTGACGATGATGGCCTCGTATCGCACGATGATCTTCAACGTGCTGAACACCGTGCAGCGTCTGGAGGTCCACCCTGCGGCGGTGCAGGCGGTCGTGAAGGGCCCCGGCATGACACCGACCACAGCCGCATCCTTGTCTAAAGACGAAGGCAGGCCGCAGGCGCGCGGAAAGGCAGGCAAGAAGGCGTTGCCGGGCCGCACCGCACCACAGAACCGCGATGACCTCCGCCGAGTCGTCCCGCCCCCCGTGCGGTACCAGGCCAGCAGCAGCACCGATGCCCTTCGAGACGGAGACGGTGGTGGGATGAGTGGGGCGTGTTGCGTGTGCGGCTGCCCGGCGCCAGCTCCGACTCGGCCGCCGGCCGCAGCAGCAGTCAACAGCAGCGGTAACGATAATGAGGTGCACCCCGGTGTGATGCCTACGAACGGGCATCACCTCGAGCTGTTCGCCGTTCCCATGGCACCGCTGCAGCCTGCGGCTCTTGTGGACGAGGCAGTGGCAAGTTGGTTTGTCTGCTACGCCTGCCGCAGCCTCGCGGAAGCGTGGCCCGCCTCGTGCTTCCCCCAAGACGACACGCCGACTTTGGACACGACAGCTCTGCAGCACCTCTGCGCTCTCCTCCAGTGAAAAACGCGTTACACACACACACACATGTGCCCTGTACCTAGTAGGGCATGGCTTATGTGTGTGGAGACGGGGGGAGGAGGGGGGAGAGCGGTCTGCTCCGCGCTCGGTGTGCACCGTGACGGCCCTCCCCCTCCCCCCCCCCCCCCCTGTGGAAAACGGAGCTGAAGCAGTGCCGTCTCTTCTTCACGATTAACAGCCCAACCCAAAAAACATATATATCTGCTCAGCTGCCCCCCCCCCCTCCCGTGCATCCAGCCGCACCGTCGCGAGCACAATCAAGTGCCGCCGCCATGCATCTCCTGGCCCCTTCCCTTCACTCTTACGTCTCGCACCCGTCACGCCATCTTCGTATCTTTGGCCCTCAGACATTTCACTGTCTCTCACCCCCGGGCCTCACCAGCTACGCCAGTGTACACACCTCACCCAACCGTCAAGCGCGCATCACCGCTCACCTACCTCCCCCTCTCACTACAGTCCTTCTTTTATCCCCCAGCAGCGCTCACCTCACCTCACCTCATCTCGCCTCCCCGCCTTCCACGACTCACGTCTGTTGGTCGCAACAGGAGCCACACCCGCACGAGTACACCTTGAAATATCTTAATCTCCGTGTGTGTGTGTGTGTCTCGGCGCCACCACTGGGGCTTCACACACTTCGTGAAGCTCCTTCCTAGCCACCCTCATTCCCCCCCCCCCTCCCCTCTGCTCCGCTCCTCGCTCGTTCAGCCCTCCTCCTCCTCTCCCGCAGTCTCCCACCATGTCAGCCAACGCGGCAGAACAGCAGCGGCAGCAGCAGCAGCCGGCGTCGTCAGTGCAGCAGCAGCAACAGCAACAGCAGCAGCCGCACGGAACCCTCCCAGCCTCGCACGAGGAGCTACTACAAACCACTACAGAGGTGCTCTTCCGCTTCTACCCTGCAGCCGCCGCAGGGCTCGACACCGACCACGACGAAAAGAAGGTTCACATTCTGCCAACAGCCGCGGTGGTGTGCGAAGATGACACCAGCTCGCCTCCCTCGGGTAACAGCACGAGCGACTCGGACGTCTGCGCACGCGGCACGGCGACCGTGATCGAGGCCTCCGCGAGCCCGGTGAGCATCACCCCCGCACTGCGGCCGCACGTCGAGCTGTCCTTCCTCTCCACGACGGACCGCATGCACGAGGCGACGGGACCGGTGATGTCCGACGACGCAGACGGCAGCACGCCCATGCCAACACTGCTGCTGCTGCTCGCTCGCATCGCCGTGCCCGTCGCGGCAACGCACCTGCTGCGCATGTCCATGTCCTTCATCACCATCGTCGTGATGGGCCACTACCTCACCACGGAACAGTTCGCCGCTGCGGCAACAGGGCTCACCTTCACGAACCTCACTGCCATGAGCCTCGGCTCGGGCTTCTGCTCGGTGCTGGACACGCTGGCCACGCAGGAGCACGGGCGGCGCCGCAACAGCCCAGAGATCGCGGCCATCTTTCTCCGCAGCCTCGTATGCACCTTTGCCGTGTACATCCCCATGGCCGTCGCGTACGCCTTCTGCGACCCCGTGCTCGTCTTCCTCATCCACGGCGACCTCGTCGCCGACACAGCGTACTTCCTGCGTATGTCCGTGTTTATTGTGACGCCGATGCTGCTCGTGAGGCACCTCATCAAGTTCGCGCAGTCGCAGAAGGTCACACAGCTCGGCCTCGTGGGGTCCGCCACGGGCACGGCCACACTGCCGCTGTTTCTGTACGTGTTCCGCAATGGAGGGCTGCCCGGCATCATCGCGGCTCTCAGCATGAACCGCTGCTTCTTGCTTGTCATCGTCACGGTCTGCGTCGCGCGGCACCCCGAGCTCCAGCTCTGCTGGGTCGGACGCCCCGTCTCGGAGCACATCAAGGCTGTCCTCGGCAACGGGGCGGCGCTGATTGAGTTCGTGAAGACAGCTATTCCCGTGATGGGGGCATCGTGCGCCGACACGTGGTGCATCGAGGTGATGGGAGTCGCCGCCGCCCGCCTCGGCGCCACGAGCGCGGCGGTCTGGAGTGTAGTGATGATCGTCTACAGCCTGCTCTTTGGCAGCTTCGTTGGTCTGGCCGCTGCCGGCGCGATTCGTATTGGCAACGCGATGGGCCGCGGGCAGGGCCTCCTTGCGCGGCGCTACTCCTATGCAACCGCGCTCTTCGCCGCGGCGGTGTCGCTCTTGTGTTCTGTCATGCTGTGGCTCGGCAGCGGGTGGCTCTTCCGCAAGATGCAGCGCAGTGAGGCTGTGGCGCTGCGCTGCGAGGTGCTCTCGTCGCTGATCGGCGTCATGTTCCTCTTTGACTCTGTCTTCTACGCGATGCAGGGGCCGTTCCGCGGGGCCGGCTACAACGGGGCTCTGCTGGCCATCATCGTGGTGAGCATGTGGGGCGTCTCCGTCCCCGTGGCGCTCATCCTCAGCCTGCAGCTCGGCTTCGAGGAGAAGGGTCTGTTCTTTGGCCTCATCTCCGGTGCCGCCGTGGTGGTGCCCTTGCAGCTGGGCTTCCTGTGGTGCCTGCTGCCGTGGGAGCGCCAGGCCGCCCACACGAGCCGCTCACCAACGTGAAGGTGCGAGAGAGAGAAAGAGAAGAGAGAGAGATGTGCTGCACTTTTATTTATTTATTTTCTTTTCTTTTTGAGTTCTTTGGAGGGTTGTGTAAGGGGAGCTCCTGCCCCCTGACGCCATCTCACACACACACACACACACACATGTTCACGTGCCCATTTTCGTGCTCGTCATCGTCGTCATCGTCGTCGCTGTATGGTGTTCCACCACGTCGAGAAAAGGGAACCCGACAAGCAACGTGTGACGGGTGTCGTTGAGTATGTGTGTGTGTGTGTGTGTGTGTGTATGTGTGTGTGTATGTGTGTGTGTGTGTGTGTGAGATGGGGGTGCCGTCTGATTGCCCAGCAACGATCTCCTCCCCCCTCCCCCTTCCCCCTCCCTTCCCTCTCATCTTCGCTGTTCCTGTCTTGCCAGCCGCGGACGTGATGCGTACGCCGCGTGATCTGCGTCGAGACGCCTTCCTTCATTTTTCTCCTCCCCCCTCCCCCCCCCCCTTGGTTCACTACTCTTTTCTTTCTTTCTGTTAAGCTCTCTTCTACGAGGGCACTTGCCGTGCACATGCACACACGCACATATGCACATGCACACGCACACACATCAACACACACACACATACAAAGAAGCCTGATTTTGTTTTCTTCCATTTATTTATTTTTTCTCATTTGAGTAAAAACGAACGCTGCAGCGGTGAGGAAGGATCTGTGACGGCTAAGGGCTTCCGCGGGTGTTGATATAGAGGACCCGGCGCGTGGCTCCCCGTGTGTAGATGTGTCTGTCTGTCCGTGTCTCGATGTGTGTCTGTCTGTCTCTGTGTGTGTGTGCACTTGGCTTCCCCTTCAGTTCTTCTTTCCTTCTTCTTTGTTGTTGTTGTTTTTTTCTAAGTCCGTGCAGCAGGCGAGTGGCTCTACTCCCCCTCCACCCCTCCCCTGCCCCTGCGCACACTCACATGCGCGGCATCACCGACGATCTTGCTCTTCTCCTTCCCTTCCTTCTCTCCCCCTCTCCCTCTCCACCCTGTATAAGTGTCGATCTCGTCACGCCCGTGCTCCTCTATGCACCGGCGTTGTCCTTTGGCCCCCCTGCCCCCCTCTCTCTCTTTTAAAGGTAAGGTGTGTATGTGTGTGTGTGTGTGTGTGTGTGTGTGTGTGTGACTGTGTGGAGAGATGATTGGTGAGACAAATTGCAAGTAAAAGTACAAAACACACAAAAGAATATATATATATATATATATGCATCTTGAAAAAACTCCGCGCGCCGGTAGCGTGTGGGGTTGGGGAGGCTGTCCGACCTCGCACGATGCATCGGCTCACGAATGTGCCCCCCCCCCCCCCCGTGACGCATCGGCCCTCCGCCCCCCTCCGCCCTTCCCGTTCAGGGACCGAGTTGCGGCGAGCTCGCCAGAGTGCCCATGTGGCTCGACGCATCGGTACGCGTCTTGTTGATGTGCTCGACGAGCTCCTTCTCCGCATCATCCCCGCTCTCCATCCACAACCGCCCTTGAAACGCTCGCTGACACACACAGGGCCACCCTCCCCCCCCCCCCCCCCACCCACCCACCCGCTCCCCCCACGACACCTTGTCGTCAGCTTTCCTCCTCATCCATTACTCCGTCCACCACCAACGGACCAACTAGACGAAGAGAGGACCATCGCAGAGCCGAAACTACGCTACCCAACCACAATCCCCCAACCCCCCCCCCTCCTCCTTCACCCTTCACCCCCCCCCCCATACACGCCAGCTGTAGCTCTAGCTTACCCACACACACACACACACACACGCACACACACTTCTCCCCCCTCCCTCCCCCCCCCCATAACCCTTCCACTTCGTGCACGTGTTGAAGCACAGAGTTATCCGCCTGGCCCGTTGTTTTATCCCCCTCCCGCGATACCCCAGAGCGCGTCCCCCTTCGTCCTCCCTTCGTCCTTCTGTAAATCTGATCGCCGCCTTTGCTTCTGAGTCACTGCCGCCGCTGTTGCCGTCGCTACGCGGCACGTCAGCGAGTCTCGCACACACCTTCGTGTGTTGTGTCGTTGCTTATCCGCTCTTTTTCTTCTTTTCTTTTTTTCGTGTAGCCTTGCGGGATCACACGCATCGCACACTGACACACACACACACACACAGGTACAGATACAGACGTCGTCATCATCATTACCACCATCACGAGCAATGGCGCAACCACCGCCGCTGTCGACCATTTTGCGTCACCCGCTTGCCTCCAAGCGGTGCATGATGGTATTCCATCAGAACGGCGAGGAGACGATGGAGTTGTTCGAGCTGCTGTCACGCTACGAGGCGGTCGGCCCGATCGGGCAGGGCACGTACGGCTTTGTCTGCTCGGCCCGCGACAACGATCTCGTTGAGCCCTTTCAGGTGGAGCCCCCGGAGGAGTACGACGACCCGGAGCTGACGCCGGAGGAGCGGGAGGAGATCTACGACACGTACACCCTCGTTGCCGTCAAGAAACTGCGGCAGTTGTTTGAGAACAACCAGCCACGCATGTGGCTCTGCGCGACGCGTGAGATACAGCTCATGATGGCCTTCCAGCACGACAACGTGATGTCCGCAACAGACTTCTTCATTCCGCTCGGCGGCGTGGACATGATGACGTACGACTCCATCCTGAACCTGCAGCACAGCTTCGACAGCGTGTACGTTGTGATGAAGAAGATGGACTACACCCTGCGCGAGGTGCTCGACTCGACTGCCGTGACGGTGGCCGACCTGGCTCCTGGGTACGAGGCGTGGTGGCGTCGCATGCGGGCGCTGGTGGGCAACGCCTACGTTGACATGAATGGCGCGGAGACGGCCAACAACCCCGCCTCTATGCCGATTTCGCGCCTGCGGGCTCGCACAGACACGTCCGCGGCGGACTCGTCCACACCGGAGGCGGCGGCAAACATAACAGTAACAGCAACGGGAGCAGCAGCAGCAGCAGCAGCAGTCGGTGGTGGGCCCCCGCTGACCAAGGATGACTCGACACAGGTGTTGCGCGCCGGTGGCGACGACGCGGAAGCGGCAGCCGCGGCAACAGGGGACAGCGAGGCCTCCAGCGCGGGGGGTGAGACGCCAGTCGTGTGCCCCATCACCAAGGTTGGCCTTCACGCCCTCACGAGTGACTACCGCAAATTTATCTTGTATCAGATCTTCCGAGGGGTCGGCTACCTGCACCTCTGCCCCGTCATTCACCGCGATTTGAAGCCGGAGAACATCATGCTGGACCGGAGCTACGGCACTCGCGTCACGGACTTCGGGCAGGGCCGCGATGTGGGTCTGAACGCATCGACCGACTACGTACAGACCGTGCTGGACAACTGCACGCAGTGGTACGCGGCGCCCGAGACGCTGACGGTGGCTATCAACAGCCCGTTAGGCTTCATCGACCACGACAGCTTCCACGGTGTCGACGTGTGGTCAATCGGCTGCATCGCGGCGGAGATGCTTGTAGGGCGGCCCATATTCTACACGACGTCGATGGGTGGCAAGAGTCAGCTGCTCAGCATCTTCCGCCTGCTCGGACAGCCGTCGGACAGCGCCATCGAGTCCATCGCCGAGTACCGCGACAAGGAGTCGAAGGAGTCGTTCACCAGCTCCATCAAGAAGATGGTGAAGCATGCCCCGATGCCCAGCTGCCCGCACACAATGACGCTGGAGGAGGTGCTGCGCAGCCCGCACGGTGACGAGGACGAAGATGAAGTGCGGCTCATCATGGACTGCCTCCGCTGGGACCCCCGCGACCGCATCACGATCCAGGCCGCGTTGCAGAGCACCTACTTCACCAAGGACAAGTACAACCCCGTAATCGACCCAGACGACACGGCGAAGCGGGTGCCGTCCGTGCGGCCAGAGGACATCTCGGAGCCGGTGAGTGGACGTGCCTTCTTGTGGAACCTCTTTCTCGAGCGTCACCCGGAGGTGAAGGAGCTTTGGAACTCGCTCGTAGCCAAGCACGAGGAAGAAGAGGTTCCCGCATAGCCAAGCCGCGTCGCTTACTCGGCTTGGGGCACAGCCGCCATCCCACCCCCCACCCCCACCCCCTCGCGTCATGGGATCGCTCGCTCTGGGGCTTGAGGGAGGGAAGGAGGCGGTCTCTGTGTGCGTGCGCGTGTGGTGCAGTGGCCGACCAGCGTGGCCGCCACCCCGCGCGCTCGTGGACTCTTCGCGTGCTCCGCACACGCACAGACACGGAGCGCTGAAAAGGCAAGAGGCGTGTCAGGGAGTGACGGTGTTTGTGTGCAACCGGAGGGGGTGGGGATGGGCCACTGCGTGTGTGTATGGGTGGGGGAGGGGAGCTTGGTCGGGGTGTGAAGGAAGGGTGTCAGCTTGGCGGTTGTCTACTTCATGTGTGCGCATGCCGATGTGCCCGTCAAGCGGTGTCTGGGTCTGTTGGTGAGTGCTGGTGTGTACGCTGTATGTGTGTGGCTGTGTGTGTGTGGAACGCGTGCGGACGGATAGGAGTCAGAGGAGATGGTAAGGCCTACACACACCTCCGCCAAGATCCTCTACGACCCTCTCTCTCTCTTGCACTGTCACCCTCCTCAACCGCAGCCCCAGCCCCAGCCCCAGCCCGTTCGTGATGCAATTCGGCACCACCACGTTCCCCCACCCCCTCCCCGAGTCCCCCTTCTCGGTGTTCACTTTCCTAGGGCCTCAAAGCTCGCACGCACGAGCACGCGCTCGCAGGTTCGCGTGCCCCTCCCCCCTCTACCTCTTGCCCGACCCCCGACCTCCGCCGCCCCCCACACCGTCACTGTGACACGGCGTACAACACGCGCAGGTGCGGGCGGGGGGGATACAGGAGCAGGCTTTACCCTTTTCTTTACGTCTGCCATTGGGCTCTTGCATCCCATTCTTTACCGCGCCACAGCCACCACAATTTCCATCACCATCACCACCACCACCACGACGTACCACCTGTATGTCCATGTACGTGTGAATGTGTGTGCGCGAGCTGCGACACACGGCCTCCCCCTTCTTCCCCCCCCCCTCTTCCTCTTCCTCCTCCTCGGCCTTTGTTTCGTCCAGGACGTGTTGAAGGGCCGCCCGCCTGCATGTGAATGACCGCTGGTGTGTGTGTGAGAGGGAGAAAGAGGCGGGGGGAGGCGTGTTGAGACGGAGGACTGGGCGGGGGGGTCCTGAAAGATGCGCAGCGCCAAGAGAAGGTGCTTCCTACGGCCGACCACACCCCACGCACCTCTCCACGGAGCTCGATCTCCCCCTCTGCGCCACGCTCCCCCCCCCCTTCCCCCCAAGCAATGTCTCGTTGTTTCCCCTGTCTCACTCTCACTCCTCGTCTCGCGGATCTCTGCTTCTGCTGCGCGCTCTCTTGCATCCTTCCTGTCTCCCGTCCGGCACACACACACACATGTCCATACACGTTCTTTTTATTTATCTATTTGAATGTCTGAAAGCCGCAGTACCACGATCGCGGAGGCGATGCTCCGCTCCGACGCGCTGTGCGACACCACCCCTGCTGTCACGCGTTTCGTTGAAAGCCTCATACATCAGCCAGACAAGATGTCACTCACCACCACTAGCAGCACGAGCACTAGCGACGACGTGTCGCAGCGTGCGACGGGACATGTGCTGCTCACGAGTCTCATGTGCGTCTCCCGGCTGGCACGCCGCCGACAGCTCCTTCTGCACACACCCCAGCCCGCGGCAGAGCGCACGGCTACTGTGTCAGCGAAGACGTCGGCCGGCACATCAGACACCTCTCCATCCACCACGGCAGATGCCAACACGAACTCGACGATGCTGGTGCGTCTCGTGCTGAGTCTTCTGGGCCACACGATGATGGACGCAACATCAGCGGGTCCATCAAGCGCCACAGCGTGGACGCGGGAAGGCGCGACCGCAGGTGTTGCCGCAGCGCTGCCGTGGTGGTCGGCGAAGGAAGCGGCGGCGACGGCGGAGCGTAGCTTCGATGTCGTGTACGCGGTGCAGTGCGTCGACGGTGACACCGCTTCCGCCACCGCAGAGCAACTCGCCTCTGCACCAAGAACATCCACGTCTACAGAAGCGATGGATGTAGGGGGTGCTCGGGTAGCCGCAGCTGTCCACGGCCTTGCGCTGCGCTCCTGTCCCGTGTCGGTCTTCTCGGCAGACCTGATAGAGGAGCTCGCTGAGGACGCGCAGCGGTCTGCCGACGTGGTGAGCGCGGACTCAGACAGTGACGACGAAAGAGGTGGCACGACCCGTGCTGCTGCTGCTGCTGCTGCGGCGGCGGCGGCGGCCTCTGTCGTGGAGCGTGCCCGTGCTGTGGCGTATGCGTGCTTTCGTCAACACGAGGCGCGCTGTCTGCAGCAGCTGGCCGCCGTGGTCGATGCCCTTCTCCTGGAGGTGCCACCGGAGCCCCGCTCCACCGACACTCCATCTGCGCACGTGCACGCCGTGTCGGTGTGTGAAGTGGAGGCACGTGTCCCCGCTGAGCACGCCGCCGTGCCGCCAAAGTGGATTGTGGATGTGCCCATCTACGGTGTCGCTCTCTGCGTCGAGGACACCCACGCGACGCGGCTCGCACGAGTGCGGCGCCTCACCTCCCCGCTTCTCCTCGCAGCAAGCACGTCCATCACAACAACAAGAGCCGGCAGCATGGACTCCACGGCAAGCCCCCTCAGCGCCGTCACGCACGTGCTGGCGCTCCTACACTCGTGGTGCAGTGTGGAGACGAAGAGTTCGGGTGGTAGCAGGACTTGGGCAGCAACGCTGACGCGGGTGCAGCTGGGTGCTCTACGGGACCTCCTCACCCGCTACCGCATCGCGTGGGGGGAGCCCGACGAGGGACGGGGAGGGGGAGGAGGAGAAGCACGCGTGACGGCGTCAGCGGGGCTGCCACCCAGCCCAGTCCCTCTTGGAGTTCCTTCGTGCGTCTCTGCGGCGCCGGCGTGTGTGGTGCACTGTCAGCTCGGTGTCTCCCGAAGCCCCAGCGTGGTCCTGTTGTATTACATGGATCTCTTTGCGGCCTCCCTGCGACACGCCGCCGCCTCCGCCGCCATCGCGGCAGGCGACGACGACCGGGACACCGCAGTCCTGCACGTGTTTCATGGTCTCATGGACGCGCTCGTCCAGGCACGGCGCCGCGTGCGTCCGAACGTGTGTTTTG
>CAWUFJ010000013.1:0-44500 GCA_963921375.1 Tiliacea citrago
CAGTGCGATCTGCATCTTCGCCACTGTCTTGACCGAGTTGCGGACGACACGCTCCCTGCCGTTCCACATGTACTCCTCACCAAGAAAGACCGTCGACCCACTCGCCATCTCCAGGAGCTCCGCGTCCGACATCCGCTCCAGCTCGTCCCGCCCAGGCGACGTCATCAGGTTCGCCGCCTTGATGCGCGCCACAATGCTGCGCACCGCACGCACGAACTCCGCCTCCTCACCCAGCCGCGCTGCAACGAGGATGTTGTCGATCAACGTGGTGATCGTGACCGGCGTCCTGATGTCCGTGATCACCCACGTCACCGCCTGTCCCACCGCGACGCTCCAGCGAGCACCGGTCGGCAGCGTTCGGAGCCGGTAATACCTGCCGTCATGCCTCGCACGAAACACGAACTTGTTACGCAGCGTCTCCGCAGTCGGGATAGCGTCGTAACAAGCTTCGAAGTCGATCTGAAGCATGTAGCGGGAGTGCCTCAACCGCTGACGGCGACCAAGCCGCGTGTCGTAGTGCACCGACGGCACCTCGCTCTTTGCGATCACACGATTCAGCAGCGGCTCCGTGATCAGCCGCCGCCGGCCCTTCAGCTCCGGCACGGTGAAGACGTTCACGCCGTGCACACCCTCAGGCAGCTGCACCAGCGGCGCCACCTCGTTGACCGGGCAAGCCTCGAACCTGCCCATCTCCACCGCCTTGGCCACCTCGGCCGCAGTGAGCATGCACTTCTTCACGGCGCGTGACGTCTGCAACCCGTCAAAGAAGCGCGCGTCCAGGAAGCGCTGCACACGCTGCAGAAAACGCTTCGCCCGTGCCGTCCACGTCGGCATCGCCAACACAGCGGCCACGTCCAGCGGCGTGTTGTGCTTCAGGTGCAGCGGCCACTCCTTCACCGCAGCCGGCCTCTCCGCCATCGTCCGCACAAACCCGGACATCCGCTCCACCATCTCCGCCACCCCCTTCGCACTCACACCGAGGTTGGCGCACGACGACTCCTGCAAGCGAAAGCGGAACAACGATGTCGCCGACTCTAGCGGGTCGGGAACAAAGCGCGACTGGCGTTTCCCCTGGCCGTCTCGGCCCCCACCGTAGGCTGCTGGCCATACCCAAGGTAGCGCAGCAGGGTTGCCTGCCGCGTGTGCCCGGAGATCGTCAGCAGGTCGCGAAGTGGCACCCCAGCTTCCGCCATGCACCGCAACGCGCCCTTCCGCACAGACGGCATCTGCGCACCCCTCTGCTCCTTCCCCAACCCGTGCGCGATCATCACGCGCAGCCTGTCCGAGTCGGGTCCGAACAGCCCCTCCCGAGGGACGCCGCTGCACGAGCATCTGCTGCAGCGTGCCTGCAAGCTCGCGCGTCAGCACCGATGGCACCGGGTAGGGTCCACGCGTCTTGGCGCCTTTGCCGCGCCGCATCGCCAGCGTCACCTTCACGCACGCCTCGCCCCTGCGTCGCGCACCCGTTGCACCTCGTGTCTCCGGAGCCGCCGCCGGCAGAGGGAACACCGTCACGCCCTTCGCGCGCAGCGTCGCGATGTCGCACCCGCGCGCCGCAAAGCCCCACACCATCGCCATAAACAGCGCGGCGCGCGGATGGGGGTTCAGCAGACGCTTGATGACCGCCTGCGCTTGAGCCACCGACAAGTACGGTGGCGCGTCCGGCACCGACTCCCGCTCGTACCGCTGCACCGTCGCGAACGCCGCGCGCCACTCCGGGTCCTCCCGCAGCGCGATCCCACGCGCCTGCGTCGTGTAGAGCGGCAGCACTCGCAGCGCACCCGCCACCCCGGCAAACACCTTTGCCGTCGCCGCCCACTTCCACCGCCGCACGCGCGCGGACGACAGGACGAGGTCGATGCACGCCGCGGGCAACCGCATCCGCAGGCTCTCCGTCGGCATCGCCTTGATGCGCGCGAGCCACCGCAGGTGGTGCGCTCGTGTGGCTGGCTGCACCATGTTCCACGCCAGCTGCGAGATCTGGGAGGCTTTTCCTTGAACAGGAACCAGTTTCGCGGGCAGGTCTCGGCTTTCCCTGCGCGTGCCAGAGGCCTGCCCCCCATGTTTAAAGGAGCCGCAGCGGTTCCGCTCAGCGCGCGCAATGCCTCGTCCGAGATGTTGGCATCCATGTCCGCAAGCCCGTCTTCCCCACTCGCATCTTCGCCAAAAGGCCACCGCTCCCGCGCACGGAGTCGCGCTCCGCTGCTGCCGTCGCGTCCCCTCGGCACTGTGGTGGTGCCGGCCGGCTGCATCCTGCTCCGCGGAAGCTTAACGTACCGCTCCGTCGCCCGTGTCGCGCGCACCGCTCCTCCAGCAGGATAGTGCGCCATAGCACGCGGCACGTACACGCCGACCTCCGCCTCACCAGCGCTCCGCGTCAGCACGTAGAAGCTCGGGAACGGGACACCACCCACGTCCACCGGAGCCTCGCACAGCCGGGCGCCAAGCAGGAACACGTAGCCGGAGACAGTCCCAGGCAAGCACGCAAGCCCCTCGCCGCGCACAAGGTAGTGCTCGTTGCGGAAGGGATCCAACGCCGTCGACATCGCACCGTTGGCCTCCCAAAAGCAAAACCGCCAGCCGCGCCAGCGCCAGCAACTCCCTCCGAAGAAGTGCATGTGCGGACAGTCTTGTGCAGCAACCGCAGCACCCCCTCGACACTGTACGGCTGCAACTCGACCAGCCTGCATCGTAGCCGCTGCATGCCGAGAGCGGCGCCATTCAGGCCGCGCGAAACACCGTCACCACACATCGCCAACGCCGTGGCAGCCCACAGGTGGTCCAGCACGCGCTCGTATGCGTGGCGCGCGTGCCTGCTGGCCTCCTCCAGAGTCTCTCCACCCAGCTCCGGATCTCCTTCCCGGTGCGGCGCTCCGCCGCGTCGACGTTCGCGCTCGACCGGGGCAGCGGCACCGCAATGGCTGTTTCCCTGGTGCCGCGGTTGGCCGCTGTTGCCGGTGCCGCCGCCGCCGTCGCTGTCGGGGACGGCGTCTTCCCCGCGGCCCTGCGCTCCGCAGCGCGCTGCACCATCAGCTCCACCAGCAGAGCGCGGTCCTCCTCCTCGTCGTCGCTCGTCGCCGACCGCCTGCTCCCGCTGCGCTTCCGCGTGCCGATGTTGTGCGGGACCGGTGCCGGCGGATGTGCCGGCTCTGGCGACTTCGCCTTTGGCGCCTGCCCCCGCGAGGCTGGCACGGCCGTCTTCCGCGCTGGTGTGCTCTTCGGGGCCGGCTTCTTGGGTGCCGGCTTCCTCGCCGGCTGCCTCTTCGGCGCTGCTGCCGCGGACTCTGCCTTCTTGGCAGCCGTCTTCTTCTTCGGCGCTGGGGCCGGCTTGCGGCCAGCGCCGCCAGTCACCACCGCACCACCACCAACCCGCACCCACGGCCTTCGCGCGATCTCGTCGTAGAAGGCTCCGTGCGCGACAGCGGGTGGTTCACCAGGACCCTGCGCATCCTCTCGAGGAAGTAGTCTGGGGTGGCGTGTGGAGTTTCGCCGCGCACAGCAGGCGGCGCAGGCATGCCGGGAGGTCGTGGCGGTCAACCATCTTCAGGCCAAGGTGCGCCCCGAAGAAGTTGGCTGCCATGCACAGCCCGCAGTCGTTGCTGTCGCGCGCCTGCCGCGGACAGCGACCCCCCCCAGGCGGAGCCCTGGCCAAACCCTCCGGAAGGTGGCGCGCAGCTGCTCCACCAAAACCGGTGACGGCGCAGAGTCGCACGTTGTCAGCACAACGCCACCACCCGCATCGCCCCCCGGCGCTCTCTCCAGAACGCCGGCAATCCAATGCTTCATGATGAAGATTGGAAACAAAATGGTGCCGTGATGGATCACCCGCGCCTCGAGCGTCTTGGCACGCCCGCGGTCCAGGTTCACCATCGTGTCCGACGGGACGATCCGCTGGCGAGGAAGGTACAGGCGGTAAATACCATCCAACTCAGGGTTGGATGTCTTACCCTCGCGGAAGTCTCCGCCCCACACCCCCCTTCTGAAGGCAAACGGGGGGTTTCCAGCACGCGTCGTGCTCACCCCCGCGCCCCCTCCCTCCAGCAGACCAGCCCCGTGCCCGTCGTGCCTCAGTTTTTTGAGTACTGAGGCATCGCGCCGTCGCCGCCACCACCACCGTAGTGGCCGCGGCCGCCGTAACCACCACGGCCGCCGTACCCCACCACGACCGCCGTACCCGCCACGCGCGGAGTACTGGCCTTGCTCCCGCGAAGCCCGGGAGCACGTGCCGTTGATGTTTGCACGCATCCGCGACAGGCTGGCTGACTGGCGAAAGGCGCCGGTGGCCCGCACCTTCTGCACACAGTCCCGCATCTCCTGGACAACTGCCGTCCCGACGGCACGCTCTTCCTCCCTGAGAGTGTCGATCTTCCGGGAGAGATCGCCCAGAAAGGTCTCCATCTCGGAGAGGTCGGCGGCGCCGATCTGGGAGCCGCCCGGGCCGACAACCGGGGCCTGGTACCCGCCGCCCCCAGCAGGTTCACGTTGGGATTGGGGGTGCGGTACAGCTTCCCCTCTGCACGCGTCCGCTTCGCCGCGCCAGGCGCAGCGCCACCAGAGACACCCGCAGCCCCATCCCCGATTGCCCCTGAACGGAGCGTAGGGTTCTTCATGGGGAGGGCAAACTCTGTGGGCATGGGAGGGACGGTCAAGTCGTCGGGGATGGGGATCCAGCTCGTACGCTGGCCCGCGCCCATTCCCGCCACCACGTGCGCGTTGAAGCGGTACAGCCGGGAGTCCCCCGGCTCCCGGACGAAGAAATCGAACCAGCGGATGATCCGGTCCCCCGCCGACTCCTTCATGCGGTCCGCGTCCCGCGGCCCGACAAGATCCAGAAGGATCGCCGCAGCAGCAGCCGCCGGCGCAGTCACCTGCTGCGCGTTCACGGCCTCAACCAGCTGCTTCCCCAGCTTCGCGAACACGTCCGGGTCATTCCGGAGGGCTTCCAGATCCTGCTCCCGGTCGCGCGTCCGCTTGTACCTCATGAAGGCCGGGTCACTCAGCTGTCGCTGCGCCTCCATGACCGCCGTCGTCACGCCGGTGCCATCCCGTGCCCCCCTCGTGGCGCCAGCCACCGCCGGTCCACCAACCAGATCCCCCGCGAGCTCCATCACCTTCTCGTCAAACCCCCTCTGCGACAAGGAGCCCCGGCGGAAGAAGCAGTGCAGCACCTGAAACCGGTCGCGGGTGGGTTCGCCGTTCCGCAGCATGCTCAGCACACCCTGGTGCTCCTCGTCGGCCGCGTGTTCTGCACAGCAGCCCCTGGGGGCATGTCCTCGGAAACGCTGGGATCCCCAGCCGCCGTGCCAGCACACAGGGATTCCGTCATCTGCGTGTGGTGTAGTATGTTGGGGTTGTGGGAATAAAAGCACAAGAACATTTCCCCAAGGACGAGAAGTGCCAACCGCAGCACCACAAACAACAACCAACAGGAGGGTGGAGAGAAGTTGGAGCATCGGCGAAAGGCTGGCGAAGGAAGTAGTCATTTGCAGACCTGCATACCGCATCGGTCGGTCGACGCACGCATCATAGCAGAGACGCTGCCCACATCACGGCCCACACGCAAAGTGTTCACTTCGGGTTGCATTCGGTACAAATCTGATCCAGCAAAGAAAACACAGTCACAGTGATAGACGCAAGTGCCATTACACGACCCAAGAAGCTGCAATTTGCAACCCGCGGTGCCTGTCGCAAAATTGCCGCAGAAGGGGAGGAAGCCGGGATAAGAGGGAGGCTTCGCCGGCACTGCAAGGCGCAGGGGTGGGGACCGACACCGGCCCCTGGACACTGGCCGCGGAAAGGGTAGGAAACGAACGCAGCCACAGCCGCAACCTGCGCAAACACTTCGCTTTGGCAGCACCGAGCCGTTCCCAGCCGCACCGTCTGCGAAACACGTTTGTGGGGCCTTGATTTTCGGCGCCCCCCTCTGGACATGAGCCGGGGCAGCCCGGCAGGTCCAAACACATGCAGACCCACCCCGGCAGCACAAACCCAACCAACACACACAGCGTACCACGCGGCAACCCACCACGCAGGTTTGACACACGCCAACGGAGAAGCCGCGCTTCGCGCACCGCACCCCCTTCGCCACGACACCCCCCCCCCCCTCTAGCGCCAAAGCAGCGGGCACAGCATGTTTTCCAGAACGGGAGCCAAGCGGTTCGGCGTGCCGCTTTTCCAAACACACTTCTCCCCACAAGAGCAAAGCGGAATCCGAAGTCATCGGAGCGAGCACAGGCACACCCGATGCAGAAGAAGCCAAAGCCGACCAACCCCAAACATCACGACCCGCACGCGCACGCAAGCCGGCGGTTGAACCGGCAGAAGGCGACAACACCACCAAGCCACCAAGCCACCACTGCGCAGCAGCAGCTGCACGATGAGGGGCCAACAGCGCAACACCCGCGCCGCCTTGGAGCCCCCACGGTTCGCACGCAGATGGTGCAGCATCTCCGCTCCGCGTCGCCCCGCGGGTCCCCGCCCTTGCGGCATGGAGCGGCCTGTCGCCACACCGGGATCCGGGAAGCAATGAGACCGACGGCGCCGCTGCAGCCACTGGTGCGGACGAAGTGTTCCTCCAACAGCCTCCGCCGCACACCGGCCGCCACCCAGAAGTTCGCAGGGGCCCCCAGCAAAGCGCCACCAACAAACCAGCACACCCGCGGCGGGAAGCCGCGCACCCCCACCGCCGCGCCACCCAGCCCCCGAAAGGAACACCGGCAAAGCACACCACGCCGCAGACAGCCTGGTTGAGTGAAGGGTCCCGCCGCAGTTTCTTGCGCACCGCTGACTTTGCATTAGGCAGCCGCAAGCCTTCAAGCAGGGACGGTGCCGCGGCGACCCCGGTGCATGAAACGGTGTCTTCCAAGCACCCGGAGCGCGGGGCACCAGTCGGCAGACATCGCGGCATCAGCTCTTGGCTTGAAGGGGCGTGGGACGCCCACCCGCAAAACCCGCACGACAGCTGGTGCAGACGAGATCGGAGACGCCAGTAGTTGCATAGCCCCTGCTTTTACGAACAGCCCAAACACCCGCAGCAGCTCAAGAGCCGCATTTAGGAAGAGACGCGCCACAAAGTTTCGACCGATTCACCCACTGGCAGCCCCAAGAAACACGGCTGCACCACCCGCAGCTGCGGAAAGGCGGGGCTCTTGCAATCGCCGAAGAGTCGCAGCGCACCGGGGGAAGACACAAGGAGCACCGCCAACGTTAGGAATATGGCGCCAGCCATGGTGCGAACAGTGCCGCGCAGGTTTAGGCCGCAATAGCTTCTTCCGCGGTTCAAAACCAAACCCCGACGCTAGCACCAAAGAAAACGAGACGTGGCACACGCTTCCCCGCACCGTTGCCTCTTAACACTGCGACGAAGAAGCCGGGAACCAACCCACCGCACCTGCCACAAGCACCCCAACAGCGCCGAAGCCGTTTCAGCGCGCATTTGCAACGCAGGAGCGCGCCTCCCGAACGGCTGCCCCGCACCCGCCGAAACACCGCCACGCACACAACCCACAGGAGCGCCGAAACACCGACCGAGCGCCACGCGAAGCCGCACACCACCCAGCAACACGAGCAGAGCAGCGCGCGGGTGCGAACGGCGAGGCCAGCACAGCACCCCCAGCCCCCGCACCATCGCAGCAAAGATGGCGGCACGCGCTGAACTTTCTTCTTCCTGCGGAGCTGTACCGTGCCAAACCGCTGCGGTGCTACTCCAAATCGTGTTCTTGCAGCCCGGTGGCCGCGCAGCTTGTCGAGGCACAGCGCCCGGCCCCATAAGGCACCACCCCAACCGCCACCCCGGCGAACCCCAACGCCACGGCCGCCAGCACCGCCAAAGCCCACAACCAGCAGCCACACCACAGCCGGGGCTGGAAAGCGAGAAGCCCACCCACAGGCCAGCCACAGACAGCACTTCGAAGGCAGACGGCTGACCACACAACGTTCAAAACAAGCTGTTGGATGTGCGGCGGCGTTGCGCACAAGAGAAACCCAACTAGCAGGTGACCATGGCCACCCGGGGGCCACTAGAGGCCAGCAAGGAACCTTGAGCAACGGAATTCTTCACCTAGCCAGCGCGCAGGTTGCCCCGCAAGGGGTTGGCACGCGTTTTCCCGTTTTTCCACCGCCATGCTCATTTCAAAGAGCGGCACCACCGCCCTCATTGTTGATAGCGGCGCCGCTGCCCCTTCCGGCGGCCCCGAAGGCGGCACTACCCGGGAGCCAGCCGAAGCGCACAGGCGCATCACCGGCCTCCCGATTGTTGCCCGCGCCGCCGCCGCCAAGACCCAACCACCCGGCACAAGCCCCCGAAGACGCACCGCGCCCCGTTTCCGAAAGCGCACAACGCCTTGGAAACTGAGCAGTGCCAAACTCAAACACCACAAACGCTTCCACCCCCACAAGCTTCGGCACGTAGCAGGTCGAGCAGCGCACCCCCGCCGCCACCCTTCCGAACTTGAAGAAAGCCGGAAACCCCACCCGCCGCCAGCCACCGCACCGAGAGCCCCGTTTCAGGACCCAGCCCGGCGCACGGCGCCGGCCCCCCCTTTGAAGAAATCACGTTCCGGAACGCAGGCAGCCACTTCAAACGGGGCTGCGCCGAGAAAGGCTTCCGAAAAGTGACAAAGAAGGCCTTTTCCAGAGGGTCAAAGGCGCATTTCGACACGAAGCAAAAGGAAGCTCCAGCGGCACGAAGCCACCGCAGCCGAGACAGCAGCACCAGAATCTTTCATAGCGAGCGGGGGTTGCTTTCACCGGCACGCCGCCACCCGCGGCACGTGCGTGTCCTTGTTTTGCGCCTTTGCGGGCCGAGACCCGCAGGCAACCGCCGCTTTCCAACCACACAGTACCCCTTGAGCTTCAGAAAAGCAACGCACCCCCCCCGCGTGCCCCACTGCGCGCGGAGGGTGCCGCGGTTTGACTTTGCCCATGGGCAGCCGCACAGGAGGCGCAAACCAAGCAACAAACATCGAAGGGGAACCCGCCACGCAGACCAACCACACCCAGAAGGGAAAGAGGTCTCTGAACAAGTTCGCGCCATCGAGGGGATACCCGGTGAAGCACAGGCCCTCAGTTCCCTTTCAAAATCGGGGGTAACGCGCAGCACCCGTACCTCCCACCGTCTTGTTTTTCCCGCTTCCAACCCGCACCCTGGCGGAGAGCATCGTTGCAAGATCCGCGTCCGCACCTGATGCCGCCATCGCCAGCGACATAGTTTTCGGCGGAGACTTGGGCAGGAAGCCGTCCGCAAGCGTCGGCGGGGCGCACCCTCACGCCACCAGCACGCCCCAGGGGGCAACAACCAGAGCGACCTGGCACTCCCCCGCGGGGTGCCGGATAAAGCGTGGCGGCCGCAAGGGGGGACGCCGTGGTGACGGGGCGCCTCATTTCGGTGAGGGGCCCCATGCCGCGCCATCTGCCCGAGATTGGCGATGTCGTTGCCGAGCGTGTCTCTGAAAGTGCCTGGAAATAAGCGGCTGGAAGACCCACCTGACGCAGGCGACCACCATGCCAAGCAGCCGGTTGTCTGCCCCACCGTTGTGGCCACGGCGGTCGGATTGGCCACCGCCAGCTGGTTGATCAAGACGACCTTGCCTTTTGCAGAGGCGCAGCGCATTCCAGCTGATGGCACGGTCCCGCCCCACACCCGCGCCGCGGAGAAGCGCGGCCGGCTCACGGGAGCGGGCCCTCTGCGGAGTGTACGGCCGTCCTCGGTGAAGCCAAGCATCAGTCCGCGGAGCTGGCCGAGTACAGTGCGCAGCCCGCCGCCAGCATGAACGGCAACATTTGGGTCCGCAGTGAAAAGCCAACGCCGGCAGACGCAGAGGACAAGGAGCACGCGGAGGAGGCACTGCAGAGTGTGGTGCGCTAGGCTGGCGGCAAAAATGCGGTTGGCGCGGCGCAGCTGTGAACCCACCCCGCCCCCACCAGCGCCACGGCGGGAGCGGTCTCGATGAGTGCTGGGCCTTCTGCGTTCGACAATTCCGTTCAAGCGCCACTGCCGGCACGCGCTGCGGATGTTGTCGGAATGAAGCACCGGCGTCAGCAGTGGCCGGGGTATCTCTCTGTTTTCACACCTTCAATTGCTGAGAGCGCCCGGCGGCCTCTTTATCGAAAGTCCCTGAAGAAGTGTCGGCGTGCTTCGGTGTTCAACTGTCGCTCCTTCGACCCCGCGCCGGTGTGAAAGTGTCCAAAACAAGAAACAGCGAAAGGCAAGCATGGCACGTGTGTCGTTGATGCGCGGCCCTCTGCCCCCACCCGTGCCGACACAAAGCGCAGACCCCGCGTCTGCACATCGTTTGGCGAATGCGTACTCTCACGCTCATCTTTTCCTGCGCGCCTCTTGTTCCACGCAGCCCTCTCTTTCTTCACCCCCGGAGTCCGCCCCAGAGCCCGCAGCGCCACATCGCACCCGCACCCTTTGTGTGCATGGCCGCCGCTGCCGTCAGACAACCCAAAACGCCACAAGTCGAAGAGAGGCACCCCGCCTCGTGACCATGCTGACGCGCACGCCACCGCCTGTGCCCTAGCAGCCGGCCAATTTCAAGGTGAGTCTGGAAGAAGGGCTCGGGAAACAGGAGCCCCCCACCACAGCGATTGGCCGAGAGATCGACCACCCCCACCAGTGGCATTTCAAGAATGCGTCCGACTCCCGACGACTGCCTGCACACGCGAGCACTCGGTGAAGAAGATGGTGCTGCTGCGCCGGCGCACGGCATCGAAAGAGCGGTGGCGCACACCGTTGGTTCACGGCAAACGCGGAGCAGCGAATGCGAGGAGGTGCTCGAGGTACGACGGCCATTTGACAGGGCAGACATGGACAAGCAGCAGGTGCTCCGCGGCGTGAATCGGACCATCCCGGAGCATGTTGCGACGCGCCGCCCGCCGCAAGTGCTCTGCGCACCGCCTCTGCTGAAAGTGTAGCTTGAACTTCCGGCAAAAATGAATCCAAGCAGGGCTGCATGCGGCCACGTCTCGTTGATGTTGCCACGTTCCGGTGCCCCACGATGCGCGAGTTCTCGTTCGGAGCCGCCGCCGATCACGCCATCCAAATGGAAGCGAGCCACTGCCTGGCACTCACAAAGTTGAAGGCAACAAAAAATGGCGCAGTGATGTGAGTTCTGTCCTTCGATGAAACTGAAACAGCGAGCACGGGCATGGCGATGAGCAAGGGATCAACTTTCGCTGCATTCACAGTGTCGTCAGCAAGTAGCATGGGATTCACTTCATCGTTTAGCCGGAACAAGAGCTCTTCGCTGTGTCCCCGCTGAATCGGCCAGCCCAGCCGTCATCAGCGCCCCCGAAACGGCGCCACGCGGAGCTCTCCAGAACAGCGGCACACCGGAAGTCAACCAGCGGAGGCTGACGCAAAAGCTCTCCCTCTCAAGATCCCTGGTGGCTTCGATAACCTGGTGGCTGCGCCGCCGCACCTGGTGAAACGGCATGCGCGCGACTGGACGAGACGGTGTCCCGCTGTGCTCATCGAGGCGTGCGGTGGGACGCGTGCCGGTGCAGCGAGCCGCTGGCCACGGACTGGCAACCGCACGGGGACGAGCTTTCCGCGAGGTTGCAAGTGGCAGGACCGCGGCGACCACACTTTGTGGCGTCAACCATTCCACATGTGCCGAAGGAGGCTTGAGCCATGCTTCACGCCTGTGGCGACGCCAGCCGATGACATGGCACCGTTTGGGACGCCACGGCCGAGGGGACGATCACGTTAGCCGAAGGGAGCCCACACAAAGGCCGACGAGCAGGGACACGCCGTCTTCTTTCCCGACACCGCCGCCACGCAGCTGCTCGACTACGCGGCGAAGGTGCGCAACCGGCGCTGGACTCGTCGATCTTTGGGACGGCGAGGGTCGTGTCAACCCCACAGCGGCTTCAACGCCAACAGCACCGATGCAGACGCGTGCCGGATCGAGGTGGGGCCTCCGACATTGAACCAACGCGTCGCCTTTCCGCTGCTAAACCAACGAGCCGGAGCAGCTGCGGCAGTGAAAGCGGGTGCTCGAGTACGACCCGCCGGCGCACGTCGCAGGTGACGAAAGGGTGATTCCGCGGAGGTACTGAGGGCTGCCCACCTCTCCCACGCGTCGCCGGCAACATCATCCAGCGCGTTGCAGCGCATCGCGGCTTGCCAAAAGCAAAGGCGAGCGCATTCAAGTTGTGACTGTGAAGGCTGGCTCGCACACAACACGCCGCCACTCGTGCTTCAGCGACTGAGAGTCAACCACGCACAGATGGTGGCGGTGAATGAAGAAACGCGTGGAGCAGAGAAAGACGTCAGGGCTGCCTGATGAGCCTGGTTCCCTCTGTCCTGCATTTCGCGTCGCTCAGTTGGCTGTGACGGCAGTGGCTCACGCGCGGCACTTGCCACCGCACAGACGCACCGACACGGGCAGAGGCGGAGCTCCAAAAGTGGGAATCAGAGGGAGACGCAGCACCACTACTGAGATGGACCAGTAAAGCGGCAGCGTTGGCGATGCGTTCCCCAGTAGCGCACCGCACTCCGACCTGAAACAACACAGTGGCCACGGCAGACGTCCCCCACGCCTAGTCAAGAACGCTACTGGCGCGGAACATCACTAAAAAAATGCGCAGCAGTCGCGCAGCGAGATGCACAAGGGTGTTTTGCAAAAGCGCAAACGGTGGTGCGCAGATTGGCTTCATCGGGTCCGTCCTTCAGTTAAAGACATCAACATGCAACACGGCGGTCCGTTTGTAGACAGTGCTCGCGCTCTGAGTGTGCAGCCTGAAAACTGCCCACGCCGTCTGTCATGCATCGGATGCGCGGTGTACACTTGGGCGGGCCGGTGCCTTCACCGTTGAGCTACCATGTTCTCTTCCCTCGCGCTGACATCGATGAAGTATTACCCACAACCCCCATACGAGAAGGTGGTGGTATTCAGCCTCGCCGCCGCTGCACGTGTGCCTTTCGAATGCCGCTTGGTTGAGCCGTGCCCGTTTTGGGGTGTGTAAGAAAGAGGGCAAAGGATACTCAGGTGTTTCACCGCCACACCGCTTCCTCAGCTGCTTCAGTGTCCTTCCTGTTGGTGCGCGGCGGTCACGTGGACCGCCGTGTCGCATAACGGCACTGTTTTCGTCAGACGGTTGAACGGTGCGGTCTGTCGTGGCCGCTACGGTGATACAGGGAGACTGGGACCAGGTGGTGCACACTTGCCGGCTTCGATGTGCGCAGTGGCGGCGTTGCTTGCAGGCAAGAAGGGACATCGCTCTGCCGCCGCTTCTCTTCCCCATCGGCACCCCGTGGAGCAGCTTCGTTGTGCTGTGGTGTGCCCTCTGCTGCCTTCAGATGGTGTTCCCCCCTCCTAGTTGATGGACCTTCTCTGGTGGCTGTGTGTGTTCGCCACCGCATCGCACGTCGAGAGCACGTCCCCGCTCTCTCAGCACGCAGCCGTCATGGAGGGCACGTTGTCGGTGGGACGCGGATCTGCCAGCACACAACACGACAACCGCCTGAGCGTTGTGAGGGGAGCATCGTGGTAAAGAGAAAGGAGTCACGGCTACTTGCAGGAAGCGGGTTGGCGTGCACAGGAGGTGAGGGCCGTGCTGTGGCAGTGCGGGCAGCGTGTCATTGGAGTCGTGGAGGAAAAGGCGAGAGCCGAGGCAAGAGTGAGGTCGGAGAGGGCAGAGCGGACCACCGCCAAGTAAGCAGGTGACGTGCAGGCAGCAACACCTCGATGCACAAGGACCGGTGGGAGTCCATCTACAAAGCCACCTTTGTCACTTCTGGAAAGGAGCATCGCCTGCGATGAGTGGCGTGACGTCGCTGGATAGCCGTGCGTGCTTCTCAAGAAAGGCGGTGACGCAGTGGCCCGCCTGCAGTGCAAAGCGTTCAAAGCCCGTCGGTGTTGGTCCCTTCTTTCTTTTCTTTTCTTCTGGTTGCGGCACGGTGGCGTGGAGAGGGAAGTAAGAGGATAGAAGTGAGCTGAGTGCCCCTGCGGGAGGCAAGGGGGAGCACGATGCTCTTAGACTGAACGGCTCGTCACAACTCCAGACACCGCGATGGAAGGTGGGCAGAAGAGGCGCTACTCTCAGCTGGGTGCGGGTCAAGACCCCACCTCCTCGCAATTCCGACACACTTCCAGCTCCGCTCTTCTGTTTCCGATGGCGGGGACTTCTCGCAGCCGAGGTGTTCTGAAAGGGTGTGTATCAGCTGAGAGCTTCTTGGACTCGTGTAAAGGGGTCGGTACAGGTGAATGGTGTGGAGAATGAACAAAACAACAAAGAAAACGGCAGAAGGGGTGGGAAGAGACCGTCGTGGCGGGGATGCGCCTTGAAGGGGTTTCCCGTCTGTGATGAGGTCGGAGATTCCCGGACTCAATGAAAGCGAAAAAAGGTTGATGAAGCAAAGAAGAAAGAAAAACGTCTCTGAAACTGGCGAGCAAAAGACGCTGGCATACGAATGAAGGGAGTGCGGAAAGAGAGGGAGAAAGAGCCGCCGCGTTGGGAAACAAGGTCCGCATGGGGACCACACAACAACACCGATATGGGACCCAAACGACACGGGGGGGGGGGGGGACGGACACAAGCACACACACACAAACAGAAAAGCAAAACACCCACGCGCGAAGGCGTGGGAGCACGGGAGGAGGTGTCAGAGCGTTCGATCAGACAAGGTGACATGGAGAGGAGTGGATCCGGGAGACCTGAGAGTGGGTGGTGGTGATGGAGGCGTGGTTGCAGACACTGCCGCTCGCAGTTCCGTGGTGCTCAGCTGATCTTCTTCCCGCACCTCCGTAGCAGTACGAACAGTGCCAGAAGCACCACATCCATTTCTTTGGAGGAGAGGCATCGAGTGTAGACAACACACGTGTAGCGGGGCTGGCAAGTTTGAGAAGAGAGCACAATTATCGCAGAGAAGTTGAAAGAAAGAATAAAATGAAGCGTTAGCTTAGGCAAAGGGGGAGTCTTTGAGAAGGACAAGGTACGTCCGCCGCATCACTGCGATGATGCGAAGCAAGCACCTCTGCCATCGATGTCCTGTGCGTGCATCTCTGCGACACGGAGAGCGTTGCCGGCTGAGCAGCGGCGCCACAGAGACGCGTCGGTGAAGAGCAGACACCTGTTGCACCTCACAGCCAAGCAAGAAAAGAAAAAGCGAGGACACGCCACGCACACACCGCACTTGACGACAAAAGAGAACACCAACAAGAACAAAGGCAGATTTGATCGCTCCGATGTCGGTAACAGAAAGACACCGACAAGGGTAGGGAGGGGTGTGTGTGTTGAGGGCGGGGGGGAACAGGAATGCAGCGTACGTGTCAACGAACACGAGGCGCACCATCAGAGGGATGGGGGAGACGCAAAGAGGCCCACGAAGGTGAGGTAACCGCATGGAGTCTTGTGTCGAGTGTGTCCTTGATGTGGGACACGGGCACAGTGGTGGAGAGAAATGAAGCGAGGCTGTCGCGTGGTCACGTCCTTATCAACGGTCTACGACCAGTCGAGGAACACACAGTAGCCGTGCTGCACAACGTCGCGTCTGGGTATCTGTCATTGTTGCCGCTGTACGGAGCCAGCCAAACAACGAGGCGCGGGATCGCTTTAGGTGGAATCTGACTCCTAAAAGCCCTCGCGCCGGAATTCGCGAGGTATGCCGGTGGTGTCAGGCCGCAGCTGAGGAGAAAAACCGACTTCTCTCAGCCTCGGTGCCCCAGCCAGCGGTGCAAGGCTCGTCAGCTCGCTGCAGAGGCTCACATCGACGGATTCGAGATGCGGGCACTTGCCGAGGCCGTCAATGCTCTCCACACCACTCGACTCGGCATTTATCGTCCGGAGCGCGGGTGCCCCTGCCAGCGGTTCGAGGCTCGTCAGCTCGCTGCACTCCCTCAAATCGACTGTTTCGAGACGGGGGCACACGGCGAGCCCCTCAACGTCCCTCACTGTCGTACGGGAGGGATCTATCGTCTGCAACAGAGGCGCCATGTTGAGTGTCACCACACTTCGCAGTGATCGGTTCTTGCTTAGGTCGAGGTGAACGAGCCACGTGCAGTGCTCGAACCCGACAATCTCTCTGATCGACGACTCAGTGATTGTGAGGCTCTGCAGCGTCCCTGCGCACTCGAGCTCTGCCATGTCGGGCGTATCGCCGAAAGCCCCACTGAGAGACAGCGCGGTCAGTCGTGGGAGCCGCCGTATGGGGGGCATCAACTTTGGCGTACAGGACCTGACCGTGAGGGTGTGCAAGTTGACCATGTTGTCTGGGTTCAAGCTGGTGAGAAAGGAAGCATTCTGGTACACTGTGATCTCCTCCAGCCGCCCTTGTACCGCCTTTTCAAGCTGAAACACCTTCTCCTCGTAGCCCAGTGTGATGGCTTTCCAGTCTTCTTGAACCTCAGGCGTGGCTGCGCTCATCACCCGCACACCCACAGGGCCGCGTGCTTCAATGGGAAGCCAGTACTGGCTGCGCCACCACGCAGACAGTTCCAGTACCCTTTTGGAGCCTTGCTGTGGTCTTTTGGCACCCACGGCGTACCTCGGTGTCGTGCCGGTGAGACTAATGGTTAGAAAAGCCCTTTAATCGTTCTCCTTGTCGCTGAGAGCCGCGTGCACCCGAGCCTTGGCTGAGACTGCTGCGAGTGCAAGACACGGCGCGTCGGGGGAAAAGCTCATCACCTGCGCTAGCGAATCGCGGCCACGCCATGCGAGGAGCTCCAAACGCCTGTTTTCTGCATCCTTCCTGTAGTAGACGTCGTTCAGGAGCTGTTGGTGTGTCAGCTGGAGATAACCAAGAAGGTTGTTCATCGTGCTCAGCAAGGCTGTGACGGCTGCGGTGCTGCGATCGGCGGTCCGTGCACTCGGGGGGGGGGGGGGTCAGAAAGAAAAAGAGAAGATTCGGGGCTCGTGAAGAAAGCGTCGATTGGTGCCTGCAGTGTAGTGCTGGGGAGTGTGGTAGGTGGGGAGGGGGGGTTGTAGTGCTGAGCCTGCTTCCAGTGGTGCCGTAAAGGCGTGAGCCAGTTTTACCCCAAAAAAGAAACAAGGAAAGAGATGAGGAGTGGCGAAAGCACCGCTGAGGCACTGCGAGATCGTATCGCACAACTCCGGACACGCTGTCTGCGCGCTGCATTCCCTTCAACAACGATCTCTCGTTGGTTCGTGGATTTGGCATGTCACGAAGAGCGTCTGCTCGACTTGTGTGATGCGACGCAGCGCTGCCTCGCCTGTGGAGAACAGATCAGCTTGGCGGATTGAGCTGCGTAACCACCCTGGGCCGTGGCAATGGTTGATTCACACAGCTGCCTCTTTCCAAGCACCTCAACGCTGAGGGCACACGTTGTGACATGTTCAGGGGCTCAACGTCCTTCGTCGAACACCACGCAGTCTTGCATCTGCTGGCACACGGCATAGGGTGCCCCTGCGCTGCTCACGGGCTGCGTGGACGATGTCGACAAACCAAAACCTGTGCTGCCCCGTGCAGCGGCGCCACAACGAAGAGGGTGCGCACAGCTTGTGAAAATCAAAGGTAGAGAAAGACAAGTGTGAAAGAGAGAGACAGAGAACACAACACGACCCTCCATGAGGGGGAGTCTGGGCACAGGGCTGCAGACGTGACGCGTGCTCAGCCTCATGCAGAAGGGAGAACCAGCGCAGGCGACGTTGTAAAGCGTGCCACAAAAAAAAAACAGATTGGATGGCTTAACGTTTGGGAGAAGAGGGAGGGGAGAAGAGGGAGTCCATCAGACCGGGCGGCAAACAGCAGCTCCGCTCATGCACGGCTCAAACACGCTCCGCTGCCACGGCTGCAGCGACACCATGAAGAATGTGCTTCGCTTGTCATACGTGTTCTCACCCCACCTTCCCCTGGTGCCACAACAGTAGTGACGGGACAGCTGGTTTGGGTGAGGGGAAGGGGGGCCTCAGAACCCAAACTCCCTCACCCTTCATGAACGTCATCGTCACACTCAGCTCACGCTGCGTACGCCGCCACACCAGCACCCTTCATCGCTGCATCGAGGTCGTGCGCACAACCGTTCGCTGTCGGCACGTTCTGCAGTGCGTCCTCTGTCACTCCAACGCGCAGCAGCAGCAGCGGCAGTGTGGCGAAAAGTGGAAAGGCTCGGAGCCCTTGGTCCCCCGTGGCGTGCCGTCTTCCCTGCGGCCGTCTGCTGTGGAGCACGACGGGCCTGCACCTGCGCAAGAGCGGCACCGTTGGTGATTGCACGTCTGCATGTGTCTGCGTGTGCATCCGTGTCGCACCAGCGCATGAACAGAAGCAGCAGCCAAGACAGAAGCGACGTGCTCTTCACTTCAGAGATGACCGTGAGAGAGGAGAGAGCCGCTGCAGCCACTCAGAGTTGGCAGCGGGGAGAGCGTCGGTTGCAGTGCGGTGTGTTCGAGTCCGTGGGGTGCCAGCCCTTGCGGCACTGAGGCGGGGAAGGGATGGGCCGAGCTGCGGTCTTCGCCTCGAGGTCCCTCTCTTTGTGAGAACCAAGCTTTCTGAAACGCGCAGATGCTCCATCGAAGCAAGTTGTGAGGTGCCGCACCGCACAAGGCAAAACCGCCGGCAAGACGTGAATGGAGGGACAGAGGGGGAGGGAGGGGGAAGGGGGGCTGACAACGCCGTTGAGCCTCGCACCTCCCTTTCTTTGTGTTGGCCATTGCGCCGCCGGCAGCGACACTGCCGCCGTGACGGCAGCGACGACGTCCAGACAGTCGGGCAAAAGAAACAGGTGCGCACCAACACACACACGCACCAGTCAGAGAGCACAGGGAATGACAAGCCCGCTCACCCAACGCAGATGGTGTGTGCCATCACAAGGTGTTGGCTCAGACGATGCGGCGTACAGCCCAGCCGCCGCGAGGGATGCCACGTACTCGCGCGCAAGGCCGCAGTGGAGGCGGCGCAGCCGCGACATGAGCAGCAAGGTCGTCGGTGGTGGTTTGCAGGAGAAGGTGAGGCAGAGCGTAACAGCGAGGCCGGCTGAATTCGCCGCGACCGCCGTGAAGAGCGACACACTCAACAGCTCCGTGTTCGTCCCTGGAGACGGCTCGACGCCACGGAATGTCACGGTGCTTCCCGTGTGCACACACACACAGCCGAATACGGCCACAAGATGCACAGAGTGAAAACGGGCTTTCGACTGTCTTCAAGAGGCTGTGCCCGCAGCCCTGCCACACCACCCCTCTGCTGGTGGAGCGCCGGGCCACCGCGTTGCTGCGAAGGGACACGGATAGACTCGACAGAGCAGGCGAGAGGCGCATCACCGACTCTACTGCGTCTACTCAGAGACTGGTTGAAAGTCGAAGGAAGCACAATTTGTTTAGCGACTCGGATGGCCGCGTCTCACACGCCGTCCACTGTGCATGTGTGGCGCGCTGTGCATCGCCTGTGCTGCCGCGGCGTCACCTTGTGCGTCAAACGGGGGGGGGGCTATTGTGCGAGTCACCCATGCCGATAGCGTCAGTGCCGTGGCAGGACAGTACCCGGTGTCGCCGCGTGGAGCGTACTGGGGTGTGCTGCGCGAGAGGTCGATGGGCAGCCGCACGGATCGGTCAAGTGCACGCAGTCTCACGTAGCGCCCCACACGCGTATGTGCTCTCTTCGACAGCGCAGACAGGGGATCACCTCGCTCATCACCGTAGCCGCAGTTGTCCGCCTGAGCCAGAGCACCGCTTGGGAATCATCCAAGAAGCAGTGTGCCCCCTTCGTGGTCATGCCCATGTGTCGTTGAGTTGAGAAGCCCATGATGTGTGTGTGTTGTGGGGTGCACAAGACGGCGTTCATCGTGCGGGAGAGTGCTGGCGCGAAGTGATGATCTGTGAGGGGTGAAAGCGCAGATTTGTGACGGTCTGCTCCCCGGTGAAGACGATGTGAAATGCCGTTCAGTGGGCCTCTCAGCGGGGACCGTCAGAGCGCACATCGCGTAGGAGGACGGAGGAACCGAGACACGAGTACGAAGGGGGGAGGGGGGGATGGGAGAGAGACGTTTGACGGGCTCACCGAGCAGTGGCGTTCCACGATGGGTACGCAGTGTCTGAGCTCACAGCGCCAGGAACGGCGGATGGGGTCGTTTAGAAAGGGCGATGGAGGGGAGTGCGTTACGACGTGTCTGCGACGACGACAGCGCGCGCGACCACGGTCAAACCGCGAGCCAATGCCCCAACGACGTCCCCATGCCGCAACGCGCTTGCAGTGGGCAGGTGGGCCAGCAGATGCGCCAACGTCTGTGCTTGTGTGTGCGACTTTCAATACCGAAGAAGCGCGGATCATGCGAAAGTAAAACCAAAACGTACTCACGCTCGTTGTTAGCGTTTTGATGGGCTGAAAATAGAATAAAAAAAATAGAAGTAACGATGAGGAAAGAAGGCATTGGAGAAGGGTGAGGGGGAGCCGTGCCGGTCACCCACGTCATCGGCGGTGTGTGTTGCACCGCACCTTCTGTGCGAGGGTGGACGAGCACGGCTTCGACGTCGTGGCAGCACACGGGGCAGTAGCTGAGGGCGGGGTCGCGCGCGCGCAGCTCCGTTGCGAGTGAAGCTGCGCGACTGCAGCGCCGCGTGCGCTGCAACACGTCAGCACGCAGCGCGGCAGACGTGGAACGACGTGACGAGGCGTCGCCGCACATCCGCGAGCCCAGCACTGCGGCAGCTCGAAGCCACGGAGGCCATCCCGGCGCCTCTCGTGGTCCAGAGGGAGGGGAGGGAGGAGACGAGACGTTTGCAAACTTACAAGTGACGGCGGGGGATGGGGGTCTTAGAGCACGAGGGCTTCACGAGATTTCGAAAAGTAACCAAACGGAGAAGGCAGAGAGGAATGAACGAAAAAAGAAAGGAGGTGGCGCGGAGAGGGGAGGGAGGGAGGGACCAGCGCACTGGGCAGCGCGCGGGGTGCAGAGGCCCAGCATGTGGACGGGGAAGGGGGGGGAGGGGGGGAAGCGCACATGAAAAGTAAGAAAAAAAAAAAGGCGAATGCTTGCATTGGCGAGGGAACCGCGTAGAGCGGGTGCACCCGTCCACGGCGCAGAAAAGGGGCGACACACAGTCCTCGGGCACCGTACTCGACGATCACCAACGCGGACACATCCGTGCGCCCCCACAGGACGGCACACACTGCGCTCGCGTGCTCCGGCAATGAGTTCGGCGCACAGAAAGGAAACAGCGTGGCGCCCACCCCGCACAGGAGCACCGCCGCACCGCCTGCGTTGAGGCACAGCGTGTGGCTCGTAGCGTCTCACCAAGCAACACTAACGCTGGAGCGGCGGCGGTGGATTGGCGGCTCTGGCAGCTCCGTCGTGGACAGCTCAGCGGGCTGCGGCGTTTAGCTTTGTGCCCAGGCATCGCGCATCACCTGCAGCGGAGCGACAGCTACGGGGGGTAGGGGACGGTGTCCGCATGTACTGCGATCTCGCAATCGACGCCAGGTCCTCGTCTGTGGGCCACGGGGCCGTGTCATCCGCGAGGCTGCGCGCGCCGTCGTGGAAGGAGCGATCGCCGCACGTGTCCATGTCACTGCGACGCAAGTGAAAAGAGCCGCCTCGCGACATGCACCCCCCCCCCACCACCACCCCTCGACGACGCCGTTGCCTAAAGCTGGCAGTCGTGCCCGGGTTGCAACGCAGAAGAGAATGGACGATGCGGATGTCACCCCAGGCTCCTCCGCAAGGCGAGAGCACCCACAGCAGCACACCAGGCTCACAACGACGCGACGACGGCCATCACGACGAGGGCAACCGCGACAGGAAGGCTGACCACCAAGGGCCGGTCCACCTCGGTGCTCCCCGACTCTGACGGCTGAGCGGTGGTCGCCGTTGTTGGAGGTACCTTTGTCGTTTCTGTTGTTGGCGGTGCTGTGGTTGCTGTCGTCGTCGGTATTGCCGTCTCGGAGGCGCAAAGAACGTGCGTTGTTTGCTTAATCGTGGGGTCGTAGCGGTTGCTGTTCCTGCTGTCGATATCGGTACAGTAACGCACTCCGTCGTCACCGGTAATTACGGCACCGTACTGCTGCCGGTTCGAGCAGGGGCAGCGCTCGGTGTCAGAGTAGACATGCCAGTGGTTGCTCACATTCGTGCTGATCATGCCGGCGCCAGACAAAACACTGGAGTCGCGGTTGCCCCTGTAGAAGGCGACGGCGTTGTCTGCACCGGCGTACCGCCCCTGGTCCCAGTACCAGATGCAGTCCAGCGAATCCGCTGACATCATGCAGTTGTCAGGCGACAGAAGCGAGGAGCCGCCCATAAAACTGAAGGTCATTGTGTGACCGTAGCGCCTCAGCGTGCTGGACACGAGATTGTGCACCGCGTCGGTCACCATCGGCACCAGCGAACCACCAAGAAAAGAGCACCGCTCCACCCGCACATCCTGCGTAATGGCGGAGAATGGGTACTGGAGCCAGAGGGTCACCTCACCCGGGCCGTACAGCGGTGCCGCTGCGGTGGCCGCCGTGACGGCCAAGGCGAGCAGCAGCCCGCACAGCGGCAGCAGCAGGCGTGGCAGCGGCATCTTGAAGCGGAGGACGCAGCCACAGAGGAAAAAGACAGAATCGAGTTGAAGCGAGAAGCGAAGCAAACGAAGCTCGCGTTGAAAACTCAAGAAGAGCACACACACACACACACACACACACACACACACACACAGGAGGAGAGACAGACAGCGGGGTGGCTGTGAAGGGACGGCAGGGGGAGAGAGGGTGTGTGACCCGGCGTCAGCAGCTCCGGCTGCAGGGAACTGGCCAAAAAGAGAAAAAGGAGAAGCCCTGTGAAAGAAAGAACGTAGAAAGCAGAACACAAACTTATGAGCTGACCGACTTTGCAAAGAGATGGATTGCCGTGGGTCTTCGTCTCTGGCCGTGTCGAGTGTAGGCGTGTGGGGGTGTTGTGGAATGGGGCAGGGGGGAGGGCGGAGGGAGGAGGAAGGGGGAGGGATAGGAGCGAAGACGACGGAGAGTGCAGCATGCATGAGTCAGGCGCAGCGTGCTCCATTCCACCAGGAGTCGGCGTGGCCGCTATGAGCCCGTCACGGCTCTCTCTCTGCGCCAACACAACCGCAGTCGTCGGTGCCGCCGTTGTGGCCACAGAGCAGGGCAGGCGTGCTCGTTGCTTCTTGTTGGGCTTTGTCAGGGGAACGGGAGTCACCACCTCCCACCGCCCCGCTGCCCTCGCGGTGCCCCTGCCCCAGCAGCGAGGAGGGTCGCGGTGCCAGCTGACATGATAGCCGGCTGAGCCGGTGGAGGAGCACACACGGAGCAGGTGGGTAGAAGGTGAGGCGCTGACAAGCAGAATGGGCACGGGTACAGCACAGCATGGACTATCAGCGCCGCTGTCAGCTGGGTGACGGTGTTGCTGGTCCTCTTGTTGTCTCCCCACCCGAGGACGGCGGACCGGGCAACAACACCCGTGGCTTTCCCACTGGGCCGGCGTCGTCGAGCCGCTCGCACCCCCGCGCCTGCGCACACGGCGCCTGGGACTGACGCTGCTCGCTACTCCCCCACGATGAGACAGCCTCGCAGGCCCCCCTCCACTCGCCGGCCAGCAGCTCGACTCACTAGCGGGGTCGGGCATGCACACCACCCACTCCGTGCAGCACCCGTCCAGCCTCCAGCAGGCACAACTCGGGGTCGGAGCCCCGTGCGTCCCCTGTCCGCGGCACAACCCGCTCTGAGCGCACGCGGCCTCAGCCACAGGGGACAGCGCCGCACTGCGCCCGTCCCACACGTCCGCGCCAACAGCCTGCGGCGGCGGGCAGCGCGTAGGACGCACAAAGCGCGTGCGGCACAGCGGATGGAACGCCGAGGGCGGCGAACGCCTCGCACTGCGTGAGGCGAACGAAAGAGGCCGCAACCCTCCTCCCGTGGCGGTCACGCTCTGCAGCCCCGCAGCACAGCGGGAGGCGGACGCGGGCTGCAGACAGTGCGGCACGGACGCTCAGCGCAGCGGGGGTGCACGCCTGCAGGGAGAGCGCACCACGGCTCGCCACGCAGGGCACACTCACACCGTGAGGAGAAGTGCCGGGCTCACACACGGCCATCTCCCCCAGCCGCTCCGGCACCGCGGCCCCAACAGTCGGAGCGGCTCCGTCGCTCCGGTGCAGCGTGACGGCCCCCCTCCACGTCGTCGCGACGCTCGGCGTGGCGCTGTGCACCGCACGTGCGGCCGCCGCACCCTGGATAGAGACGCGAGTGTGACCCCGTGCAAGCCCCCAATGCCGACAGTGTCAGCGCCGTGGTGGGCTTGCACCCAGCCTCGCCGCGTAGAGCGCACCGGGGGGTGGCTTGCGTGAGAGGCCGATGGGCAGCGGCACCAGTCGGTGGTGCACAGCGTCACGCAACGCCGCACACACACGTGCGTGTGCCCGCTTCCACAGCGCAGACACGGCAGCCCGTCACTCATCACAGCAGCGGCTCTTCACGTCTGAGCGGGCGGGCCTCCGCAGAATCGTCGAAGACGCCGTGTGGGGCCCATCCGTGCGTGTCCCACTGCGCCGCGTCCTCCAGGAGCGCCTAATGCGCGTGTCGCGGGGTGCACGAGACGGCGGTTGTCGTGTGGGAGGAGTGCTGGTAAGCAGCGGCGATATGTGAGAGGTGAAGGCGCCAGGACGTGACGGCCTGGTTCGCAGAGGGAATAAAGCTCAAGAAGAGGTGAAGTGGCATGGAGTGGAGGGTGCAGAAATTGCTGGAGCTGACATCGCAGCGGAGCGCGGAGCTCACAAGACAAGAGGGGAGAGGGGATCGGAGAGAGGTGCTGGGCTGAATGACCCAGCAGTGACATGTCACGATGCGGGAGGCGTGTCGGAGTAACAGTGCCTGGAGTCTGGGTTGGCCTCTTCACTGAGGCCCACGGAGTGGAGGGCGGTACGATGTGTCCACGACGGCAACAGAGCGTGCAGCCGCGGTCGATCCGAGCCAATGCGCCAGTGCCGTCCACGCACTACATAGCGCTTGCGGCGCGCAGGGGCGGGGGGAGGGAGGGGGGGGGGCAGGAGATGCGCAGACGCGCTGTTTGTGTGTGTGTGCGACGTTCAATGGCGAAGACGCGCCTACTATGCGAGACCGAACTACAAAGAGTTGCTTTCCCTGTTAGAGCTCCTATTGGGTCGGCAGGAACACATGGAAAAATAGACGGTGTAAAAGACAAGGAGGAAGGAAGGAAGGGGGGGTGAGCCGCGCCGGCCACCCACGTCATCGCCGGTGTGTGTGTGTGTGTGTGTGTGTGTGTGTGTGTGTGTGTGGTGTACAGCGCCCCCTGTGCGTGGGTGGAAGAGCACGGCTTCTACGTCGTAACCACACGCCAGGCAGTTGACGAGTGCGGGGGGGGGGGGGGGGGGGGGACTCGAGCAGACACACTCGCGCACCCGCAGCTCGCGCACCGGTGCAGCAGACTGCGCTGCCCAGCCGCGAGTCTGCCTGCGCCACAGCACCACCGCGCACGCCGCAACACGTCAGCAGGCAGCAACGCAGGCGCGGGACGGAGTGGCGAGGCGTCGGCACACACACACACACATCAGCTAGCCCGGCACCGCGGCAGCTCGAAGCTGCCGAGGCCGTTCCCGGGGTGTCTCTCGTAGTCAAAAGAGGCACGAGGCGAGACGGGTGCACGTCCAAGAATCGCCGCATGAAGGTGACAAGGGAGGACGCCGGGGGGGGGGGGGGGGGGGGGGCGTTGCGCTACTCACGGACCTTTAGATGCAAACGATGAGAAAATCAGAATCGAGAGGGAGCAAGCAAAAGAAGCACTGAGGCGGGGACGGGGGGGGGGGGGGGGCGGCGGAGCTCCAGACTGCGTACGAGCGGAGGAAAAAAAAATGCTCAGGCAAAAAGAGCCGCGAGAAGGATTGCATCGGCGGGGGGGGGGAGGGGAGCCGTGTAGAGCTGTGCACCCGTCCACGGGTGCGGGGAGAGAGAGAATGACACAGCCCGCTTGCGCGGCTGCGCCACATTCGGCCATCACCGACACCGCCCGACACGCGCATCGTCGCGGGGCTGCACGCGCAACTCTTGCGTGCGCCGGCGATGAGTGCGGCAGACACACACAGCCGCAGCACCTGCGCGGAGGCACGGAGGGTGTGTGATTCATTGTGACTGACTAATCAAAGCGAGCATTGGGCGGGTACTGGTGCTCAGGGGGCACATCTGTGTACACCTCGACGGGCTGTGGTGCGTCAAACATATCGTGCTGCATCGGCATCGGCTGCTGTTGAGCCCTGGGCGGCGGCATGCCCATTGTCATGGACCCCATCCGAGGTGGCGGAGCGACCGCCATGTTGGAGTTGGAGTACATCCGCCTGTCCTGCGGATTCGGCATCGACGCCATCTCGTCGGCGTTCTGCCACGCCCTCGTGTCATCCTGGAAGCCCCGGGCACCAGCATAGCGGCTGCTGCCGTTCTTTCGCAGCGGGCCGTCGTGGAAGGAGCGATTGCCGGGATCGTCCATGCGGATACGGTGCGAGTCAGCACGCGCCATGCTCTCCCTCTGCGACACAGCGGCGGCGGTGGACTGTGCAGCCGCCACACCAGGCGACCCCGCAAGGCAGGAGCACCCACCGCAATACACCAGACTCACAATGACCGCGATGGTGATGATCAGAGCGACGCCAACCCCCACAGAAACGCCGATCGTCACGGGTACGTTCAGCTCGCTGCTCTGACCTGACGACTGAGCAATGGGTGATGTGCTCTGCTCCATGGCACAAACAGCGAAGTGCTGTCCGTAGGGCAGGGACTCGTAGCTGTAGGCGGAGCTGTCGGTGTCGGACCAGTAAGGCGCTCCGTTGTTGTCGCGAAGGACCGCGCTGTAACGCTGCAGCTTATCGCAGGGACAGCGGCTGCCGCTGGAGTCCACACCCCAGTAGTTGCTCACTGTTGTGCCGATCATGCCAGCGCCAGGCAAAACAGTGGTGTTTCCGCGGTTGCCCTTGTAGAAGGCGACGGCGTTGTCTGTACCGGCGTACCGCCCCTGGTCCCAGTACCAGACGCAGCTCAGCGACATCGGCGTCATCGTGCACGCCGTCGAAGACAGCATCGTGGAGCCGCCCATGTAGCTGAAGGTGGTCGTGAAACCCGCGTTGTTCAGTGCCCTCCACGCGGCATTGTACACCGCGTCTGTCACCATGGGCACGAGTGCCGCACCAGCCGACGAACAATAAGAGACCTGCGCATCCCGCGCCGTGGAAGTCGGTGTGGACGCGACGGTGATCGTCACCTCACCAGAACCGTACAGCGGCGCTCCGGCATGGACTGCCGTGACGGCCAAGGCGAGCAGCAGCCCGCACAGCGACAGCAGCAGACGTGACAGCGGCATGATGAGCGCACAACGAGTGGAGCGGGTGGAGTGTAAGTGGGAGGAGGCGCCACGAGTCACGCAGAGAGGCGGGTGCCACGCTGGAGTGTGAGGGGAGCGGCTGGAGAGTCAAAACACACGAAAAGAGAAAAATGTAACCGAGAGAGGCGCACCTGGAATCCACGTGCAGTACAGAAAAGAAAAGAGAAGAAGATATGAATAGGTCACCGTGGACGGCGGACGCGGGCAGTCTCCGAGTGCGCACACAAAACACCACGGGAAGCGAGTCGATGTACAGGTGCGGGAGGGCGGCTCCGTCAGCAGCTCAGCGTGTTGGACACCGGAGCAAAAAAAAAAATGAGAACAAGCAAGAAGCGCGAATGCAGCGGCAGGGGAGACTTCGCGTTCGGCCAAAGCAGAAACACGTAACGATGGCGTAACCGGAGCGCGAGTCGGACAAGAAACGCGAGAGGCGGCGGCTTCCGTTGGCGTGCAGAAAGGAATGAGGGACGGGGCGCGTGGGGGAGGGGTGCAGGGGAGAGGGGGGGGGGGGGGGGCTCTGTCGTCGTACGCGGCTGTGTGGGGTTTGGGGGAGGGGCGGGGGGCGGACGGAAGGCGAAGTCTCGGCGGGTCGTGAAGGGGCGCGTGTGGGTGGAGAGGGCAGATGTGCGTAGTCGTGCGTGGGGAAGAGGGGGATGGGGGAGAGAGAGATCGTTTGTGTCGACGTTAAGAGCGACAGCAGCTGCACGTATGTGCGTGTGTGTGTGTGTGTGGGGGGGGGGGGGGGGGGGGGGGGCGGTAAAGCACGGTGACAGGGCACAGGCGGAGGAGAGGGAGGTGTGAGGTGGAAGCGGGGGAGGAGAGGGGGGCACAGCATGGACGCGCAGAAAGGCGAGCACGTCGTCGCGCACTTCGGATACGCAGGCGGGAGGCAGGGGAGAGGGTGCACGGCGCACGTCACGCACACCCGTGCACCTCGCCTCAAGCGCTCCTCAGGGGATTGGATGCAGTGTCCTCGTGTTTTGACCCTCGCAGTGAGCTTCAAGGTTACGGGCGAGCAGACTTTAAGAAAAAAGGCATGAGGCACACGCCAGCTCTCGGCTGCAGGGGGGGGGGCGGCTACTCACGGTGCTACACGCCTCTACCCCCATCGGCCGACCCCATACCCCGCTCCAAGCGGCTCCATCAGAAACGCAAAGAGAAATTAGGGACGCAGGCGCACACCGTCGGGCGGGCTGCGTCACACCGTGGGAGAAACAAAACAAAAGACAAAGAAAGAAGGTCCAGGGCTCTGCAAGACGCTGGCCACGGGTCACACGCAGAGCCGACATGCCTCGCAGACCAGACACGCATGCGCATCGAGCAGCGTGGCTCGAGCAGGGAGCACCGAGGCTGTCTCTCTCTCTCGTGAGGCGAGGCACTCTGACCGCATGCGGAGTGCGCTGCACCCGCATCGCGCAGCAAACCGTGACAGATAGGTCATTGAGGGAGCAGAGCAGTGCACCATTACTCGACAGGATACCGCTAGTGGCATCATTGCGGTGTGTGACCCGCAAGGAGCGCGCCAAGGTGCTCGAGCTGAAGTGCTCGGGTGACTGCAACGCGAGCACTATTGCGCCACTGTCGCCACCGCCGCACAGCGTACGGCATCGAGATGCGTTCCTCCCTGCTCGAAAATTTGTCATTGGAAGATCGCATGAAGAGCGTTGAGAAAGAGAAAGGGGCATGAGCCTACCATGGTCACGCTCGCGTCCTTGAGAACCGCGCGTGTGCACGTTGCCGATTGGCAGGCTACGCATGCACGCAGCGCTGGTCTCTCTCTCCTGTGCGTTGCAGCACGCACGCATCTGACAGCCTCGGCAAGACAGGCAAGCGGTACAGGAGTGCGCGAGGAGCGCGGCGTGAAGGGGAGGGGGATGGAATAGCCCACGAGCATGGGGCTGTCACGGAGGCAACGCAGCGACCCGCACATGCCGACCGTCGTGCGCAGCGAGAAGGACGTGAGGGGGGGACGGGGACGGGGGATAAACACAACAGAGAGAGAGCGAGATGCAGTCGACGCCACGCCACGGAGGGAGGGGGGGGAGGTACAAGTCGGGACACAGAGGCACGTCAATGGCACTACGGAGCTGCCACGCCTCCGGGCACGCCACAACACGACGATGATCACCCCCGCCGCAGCAGAGCACAAACCACCCTTCACTCCGCTCGTGCTGACCACCGCTTCTGCCGCCCTCATGCCGAGCGGCGCATCCCGAGTGGGCCACCCCCACGCAAGTAACGGAGTCCGGCAGCGCAGACGTCTGCAGCACCGCCCTCCGCCGCCTGTGTCTCCCTGAGGAGCTCAGAGGCGTCGAGCTGGCGCATCTCCTGCGTGGCAGCGTCCCCCACCCCGCCAGTAGCGCGCCACCCGACACTCCACGAACCACAGTCATGGCACACCGTCATGACTGTCTCCGTGGCCACCACCTCCGACACCTTCACATCATCCGGCGACCACCCCCCCCCCTCCGGCAGCAGCGGCACAGCCTCAGCAAGCAGAAGTGGGGCTTGCCGCTCTCACAAGGGAGTAGAAGGCCGTCCCGCTCGCCTGTGACGAGGGTCCGGCCGCACAAAGCGCCGCTGCCCCACGCACCGTACGCCGCCGAGTCAGGGACGGTAGACGCCGTCGGGAAGCGTCCGTGTCTTCTCCCGCTGCAACTCTGCGGGCGGGACCGAGAGGGAGTCTCAAGCTACAGAGGACTCGGCTGAGGTGCTGTGCGAGGTCAGTGGTGGTGCGGGTGCGCTGTGGAGCAGCAGGAGGCGCACAAGCGGCAGGCCAGCCAGAGCGACGCTGCATGTGCAAGTACGGGGACGGAGGGGACGTGCCACATCGTGTGCGGGAGAGAGGGAGCGGTGGTGCGCAGGTGTGTGCGCAGGGGGCGTGTGTGCTTGTGTGCCTCTGTGTGTGTCTGTTTGTACCAAGGATCGTCACACAAAGGCAGTTGTGAGGGGAATTACACGACGTTAGGCCAAGCGACAGAGTCGCAGAGACGCTCCGAGAATTCGAGTCGAGGCGCACACACACACACACACAAGGCTCCGCCACGGTCTCCTCGTCCCAGCACACACACAGAGAGAGAGGGAGAGGGAGAGCCTCGTCGTGTGGGAGATGAGCACCTTCGCGCAGCTGCATGAGGAAAGCACATCGACATGATACAGTGGCTACGCTGCACACCGTCTCCAATGCGTGCTGGCACCGCCGCATCACATTGCACCCGGGCACGGCGGCAGTGCCCCCTCAGTCAGCACCCTGCTGGACTACCCAACAAAGACGGAACAGATCCCGTTTGGCGTACACGACAACGCCGCACGGCAGCACAGAGCAGTCACCGAGCCACCACCCCCCCCCCCACAAGGCGCAGGTGGACGAGCAACGGCCCTCGCTATTGACACGGCGAAAGGCGATGACATGCACAGAGACTCTTGAGCGGCGCGGCACTGTGTCTTCTCCCGGCGAAAGAAGCGGGGCAAGCAATGCACCCCAGTCAGGAAACAGCCGACGTGCGGAGCGGCGGCGGAGGGCCGGCCACCCACACCCGCGTTGCCCACACACCAGCGGGGATGCCGGTAAGCGGGGCCGCATGTCTCGGCAGGCGGCTACTGCGCAGCCCGACGTCACGCAGCCGCTGGTGCCTACCAACCTCCCCGGAGGTTTCCCATCCCAACCTGTGGCGGAGCGTCTCTGCGGCCATACCGCACGGGCACACTCACACCGTGAGGAGAAGTGCCGGGCTCACACACGGCCATCTCCCCCAGCCGCTCCGGCACCGCGGCCCCAATAGTCGGAGCGGCTCCGTCGCTCCGGTGCAGCGTGACGGCCCCCCTCCACGTCGTCGCGACGCTCGGCCTGGCGCTGTGCACCGCACGTGCGGCCGCCGCACCCTGGATAGAGACGCGAGTGTGACCCCGTGCAAGCCCCCAATGCCGACAGTGTCAGCGCCGTGGTGGGCTTGCACCCAGCCTCGCCGCGTAGAGCGCACCGGGGGGTGGCTTGCGTGAGAGGCCGATGGGCAGCGGCACCAGTCGGTGGTGCACAGCGTCACGCAACGCCGCACACACACGTGCGTGTGCCCGCTTCCACAGCGCAGACACGGCAGCCCGTCACTCATCACAGCAGCGGCTCTTCACGTCTGAGCGGGCGGGTCTCCGCAGAATCGTCGAAGACGCCGTGTGGGGCCCATCCGTGCGTGTCCCACTGCGCCGCGTCCTCCAGGAGCGCCTAATGCGCGTGTCGCGGGGTGCACGAGACGGCGGTTGTCGTGTGGGTGGAGTGCTGGTGAGAGCCGGTGCTGTGCAGGGGGTGTGCGGGAGCCGATGGGTGTCGGCGTGCGGTGCAAAGACCGAGGCGATGTGCAGTGCCGTCCGGTGGGCCTTACAGGGGTGGCGAGGAGGGCCGCCGCCGGGGAGGGGGTGGGAAGGCACAGCAGGAGAGCGGAGGGGAGGCAGATGGTGGAGGGTGCACCGGCGACGGCGTGCCGTGCCGCATGGGCAGCGTCTACATGGGCATCAGGAAGTGCGTCCTTCGTGCATCGACGGCACAAAAGTGGAGTGGGGACAGGCACTTCAGCGACGGCGCCACAGCGCACGGCCGCTGCCACCGGGAGCGACGGCAGGGCTGCAACACGACGCGCAGGCAGCCTCCCACGTGCGCGATTGCGTTGTTTCTGCGTGACGTTCTGCGGAGAAGAGATGGAGACGTGACGAAAGCATTACAATTAGAGTACACGCAATCGTGTTGATGTTTTGATTTGAAGGAAGAAGAAGGAGGAGGACGGGGAAATCGATGAGACAAAAGAATGGGTCAGGCGGAGAGTCCCACCATCTCCGACTGTGATGAGGAGCTCTTAAATGTGTTACAATGATTGAAGAACAGAGTCGTGGAGAGCTGAGGCACACGCGGGGCCGGTGAAGAGCGCAACAGTCTGAGAAGGCACACATCCTCGCGCACAGCGCTGCACGCACCGTCGCGCTGAGCAGCGAGGGGACGCGTACCCTGCCAGTGCGCAACAACACGCCTCACCACACGAAGACGGGGGCTCGTTTCGCTTCTACAGAAAATGATGCCCAGCCGCATCCGCATCAGCGCAGCGGAGTCCCAAGCGGGACAGCGTGCGCAACAGCAGGAAGGGAGGCGCAGATGGACGGAGCGGGGGGAGAGGAGAATAATCGAGACGCTGGCGAAGAAGAAATCGAAGAAGAGGCAGAAGGGCCGAAAGAAGGTAAACAAATTGAGTTAAGGGGGAGAGGAGGGGCCCACCGACTATGCTTATGGACGCACGCGAGGAGCTTAAGAGAGAGGAGGAGGGAGGGGTGGGGCTCCTCCGCAAACGACAGCTCCGTTACGAAAGAAGAAACGAGAAGAGAAAGAGGGCCGTGCGGCTTCACGCCGTCCTCACCTCGGCTAATGCACGCCAGCTGACAATCCCAGCAGGAGCCCGCACGTGGTGATAGACGGCAGCGGGCATCTCGCGCTTCTCGTCACGCAGGCACTAAGTGTGGCGCACACAGAGAAGAGGGTCGCGAGACTTCGAAGCTGCCGCCGAGCACCGCAACACCGCGGCATCTGTGCGCGGTGCGGTGGGGGGGAAAGAGGCGGGGTGTCGGTTCTTGTTGTGCCCCACTCGGCGAGGTTCACGCTGGAAGAGCGGCAGTGCATCGAGGCGTCCCACGTGTTCGGTGCGTGCACGTCACCCGGCTGCGACGCCTACCAGACGTGTGAGCCGCCGCGTGCCATCGGCTGCTGCATCGGGCACCATCGGCGGCGGCATGTACTGCGGACTCGCCATCGACGCCAGGTATTCGTCGTTCCGCGACGGTGCCACGTCGTCCTCGAAGCTGCGGGCACTGGAATAGCGGCTGCTGCTGCTGCTCTTCCTGCTGCGCGCGCCGTCGTGGAACGAGCGACTGCAGACACTCTCCACGTCGCTGCCACGCGAGCTGAAGGAGCTGCCACGTGACATGCTCCCCCGCCGCAAAGCTGTGAGGGTGGACGGCGCAGATGCCGCACCAGGTGCCCCAGCAAGGCACGAGCACCCACCGCAGCACACCAGGCTCACGACGATCGCAATGGTGACCATCACAACGGCGTCAGGCTGAGAAGGACCACGAAGCCGACTACAACGCCGGCAGATGCGAGACACAGGCCGACCACCAAGGGCCCGTCCACCCCGCTGCTCCCCACCTCAGGCGGTTGAGCGGGGGTCGCCGTTGTTGGAGGCACCCGTGTCGTTTTTGTTGTTGGCAGTGCCGTCGTCGGTGTCGTCGTCGGTGTCGTCGTCCTCGTAGTCATCGTCGTCGTAGTTGTCACCTCGAAGGCGCAAAGAGTGTACCTATTTCGCGTTATCATGGGATCGTAGAGGTAGACGCTGCCGATGTCGGCATCGGCCCAGTAAGGCGCTACAAAGTTGTCGCGAAGCACCGCGCCGTAGCGCTCCCGGTACCCGCAGGGGCAGCGCTCGCCGGTGGAGTAGACATGCCAGTGGTTGCCCACCGTCGTGCCGATCATGCCGGCGCCAGGCAAAATACGGGGGTCGCGGTTGCCCTTGTAGAAGGCGACGGCGTTGGCTGGACCGGCGTACCGCCCCTGGTCCCAGTACCAGATGCAGCTCAGCGAATCCCATAGCCTTGAACACATCCAAGACGGCAGCAGCGAGGAGTCGCCCATGAAACTGAAGGTGGTCGAGATAGCGCTGCTATCCAGCATGTTCCCCACAAGCGTGTGCACCGCCTCTGTCACCATCGGTACCAGCGACCCACCATAATAGAAACAGCGCGCCACCTGGTCATACCGCGTCATGGAAAAAGCAGCATCTTCGCCCCAGACCATCACCTCACCCGGGCCGTACGGCGGTGCCGTTGCGGTGGCAGCCACGACGGTCAAGGCGAGCAGCAGCCCGCACAGCGGCAGCAGCAGGCGTGACGGCGCCATGGTGGGCGGAGCACGCAGTCACAGAGCAAGGAACACAGAGGGGTGTCGAAGCGAAGAGAGGGACGCAAATGAACTTCACGCTCGAACCACGAAAACCTCACAGACAACACACAAAACACACGGGAGGGAGGGAGGGAGGGAGGGGACGGCGCTGCGTCTGCGGCAAACACGTGCGCCTTCGCAGTTCGCACACACACACACACAGGAGGACAGACAGCGGGGTGGCTGTGACGAGGCGGGAGAAAAAAGCGAGAGTGGAGCCCGGCTTCGGAAGATCACGCTATGGGCCGTTGGCCAAAAAGAGAAAAAGGAGAAGCCCTGTGAAAGAAAGAACGTAGAAAGCAGAACACAAACTTATGAGCTGACCGACTTTGCAAAGAGATGGATTGCCGTGGGTCTTCGTCTCTGGCCGTGTCGTGTGTAGGCGTGTGGGGGTGTTGTGGAATGGGGCAGGGGGGAGGGCGGAGGGAGGAGGAAGGGGGAGGGATAGGAGCGAAGACGACGGAGAGTGCAGCATGCATGAGTCAGGCGCAGCGTGCTCCATTCCACCAGGAGTCGGCGTGGCCGCTATGAGCCCGTCACGGCTCTCTCTCTGCGCCAACACAACCGCAGTCGTCGGTGCCGCCGTTGTGGCCACAGAGCAGGGCAGGCGTGTTCGTTGCTTCTTGTTGGGCTTTGTCAGGGGAACGGGAGTCACCACCTCCCACCGCCCCGCTGCCCTCGCGGTGCCCCTGCCCCAGCAGCGAGGAGGGTCGCGGTGCCAGCTGACATGATAGCCGGCTGAGCCGGTGGAGGAGCACACACGGAGCAGGTGGGTAGAAGGTGAGGCGCTGACAAGCAGAATGGGCACGGGTACAGCACAGCATGGACTATCAGCGCCGCTGTCAGCTGGGTGACGGTGTTGCTGGTCCTCTTGTTGTCTCCCCACCCGAGGACGGCGGACCGGGCAACAACACCCGTGGCTTTCCCACTGGGCCGGCGTCGTCGAGCCGCTCGCACCCCCGCGCCTGCGCACACGGCGCCTGGGACTGACGCTGCTCGCTACTCCCCCACGATGAGACAGCCTCGCAGGCCCCCCTCCACTCACCGGCCAGCAGCTCGGCTCACTAGCGGGGTCGGGCATGCACACCACCCACTCCGTGCAGCACCCGTCCAGCCTCCAGCAGGCACAACTCGGGGTCGGAGCCCCGTGCGTCCCCTGTCCGCGGCACAACCCGCTCTGACCGCACGCGGCCCCAGCCACAGGGGACAGCGCCGCACTGCGCCCGTCCCACCCGTCCGCGCCGACAGCCTGCGGCGGCGGGCAGCGCGTAGGACGCACAAAGCACGTGCGGCACAGCGGATGGAACGCCGAGGGCGGCGAACGCCTCGCACTGTGTGAGGCGGACGAAAGAGGCCGCACCACCTCCCCCCCCCTCCTCCCCCACACAACCGGTGAGCTGAGGAAGCAAGCCAGTACATCACAGCAGCGCATGGAGGGGAGTGAGGAAGCGAGGCCCGAGGGGGGGGGGGGGGGGGGGGGCACCCGTACAGATCCAGGGCTCCGCACCAGCACGGCGACGCCGTGCAAAACGCTATAGGATCAACAGGAAAAGACCAGAGAGCGCACAGCGCCGACACACAGACACTCAGACACAGACAGTCAGACACACAGCTCAGCTGCGGCCCTCAATGCGGGGACACTCGAAAACTTCGGCGGCGCACACAGCCCGGGGAGAGGGGGGGCAAAGGACCGGGAAATGGCAGGAGACACACACGCACGAAAGGTCATCGGGCGTGCGGACTCGCCGGTGGGGCCTCTTGCGACCGCGGCTGTGAGAGCCGGAGGAACGCAGCAGGGTGCGGGTACTGCGGGGGCGCTCGCCGCCACTTGACGTCAGCGGTGCCTTCCGGGTGCGGGGGGGGTGGAGGCCAGGGGAGGCGTAAGGCGGAGAACACTCGTAGCGCACTGCGTTGACAAGGTGAAGGTGTGCACAAGGCTCGAGGGGGGGGGGGGGGGGCATCACCCGTGGCAGCGGCAGCAGCAGCAGGAGCATCAGTGACCGGATCCTTCTTGTGCCGCCCCCCCTCGTCCTTGGTCTGCCTTCCTCCCCCCCAAGCGCCTCGCCGAGTACAGCCTCCACCTTCATGGTGACCCACGAGGGCAGGACAGGCTCCACCCCAGGGCAACGAGCCGTGGCAGCAGCAGCAGCAGCATCTTCAAAGTCAAGCGTGAGGGGGGGAGGGAGGGGAAGCGGCGGCCTCCTGTGAGATGCCGGTGGACCTCCCGTGTGCGTTGTGTCAGCGCCTGCGCTTGACGATCCTGTGTCGGGTACATGGGCACCGCGCCGCGCACCACCTCGGGAAGAAGAAGTCGCGGCGGGCAGACCAAAAAAAATGCCTGCTCATCCCCCGTGCACCGCCTCCGCGTCGATCAGCCGTGGGCACTGCGCGCAGTCTTTTTTTTTTTTATGCTGCAACGTACGTCGGGAGGGTGGTCGACATTGGCGGCGGAGCGGAGCTGGTGGTGTGTGCGGCCCCCCCCCCGCGGCGCGTCAGGTCATCGCGGTGCACGATGCGCAGGCGTGAAGGGACAAAAATGACATACCAGAGCCGCAGCAGCAGCAGCTGTCTTCGTTGCGGCTGCCCCACCGGGCTTCGGTGGAAACCGGAACGAGGAGAAAAAAAACTCTAAAGAGAGAAGACAGGAGTGAGCTGCCGTGTGAGGCAAACGACGATGTTGGTGATGGTGGTGGTGGTGGTGAGGAGGAGGAGGAGGACAGGGCGGTGCGTGTACCCAGCGATGCACGTGTGCATGGCACAGGTGGTTGACAGAGGATACGTGGGTGTGTGTGTGTGAGATGTCCACATGTACAGACAGACAGAGAGAGATGGAGGAAAAGAGGTGTGCGAGGAGGAAGACGTGCTTCAATGACGAACATCATAAGAGAAAGAGGATGGGGAGTCGTGTGAAGGACGCAGAGCCGGAGGATGCGCGAGCAGCGGGGGAGGGGGAGGGAGTGAGGATGGTGCGGCTGCTCACCAGCCAGTAAGAGCGACATAAGGAAGACCCCCCCCTCCGTGCGTGGGGGCGCTGGCGAAAGGCGCATCACAGCCACCGCGTGACTCCAAGCGCTGTCGGCTACCCTGGGAAACAGTTTCGGGAAAGGGAAGGGGGTGAGGCGTTAACAACAAGGCGTGTTCTTCAAGCGAAGTGCTGAAGAGTGAATAAGAAGAAGACAAAAAAAGAGAGACGATTTTGCTACAACAGTGTCTCCATGCCAGCAACAGTAGCGGCAGCGGGGAGGGGTGAGGGAGGGAGGGAGGGGAGGGAGGGAAGGGAGGGAGGCGGGCTTTGCATGGCGACATCGGACGTCACCCAATACCCGCAACGCCTCCCCACCCCACCCCCACACCCCCCCCCTCCCGAGCAGCACGGATTGCTCGTTGTGGTGTGGTACGACGGTCCTCGTCGAAACGCCCTTCACCTCGCCGCTGTCGCAGCACTGGCGGCACCAGCGGCGGCGGCGGCCACACCACGCAACGGGTCGAACAAGTCGTTCGCAAAGGCGTACGTGGGTGGCAGCTCCTTGCCCAGCACCCGGTGCGCCGCGATGCAGCCGATCGGGTCGCACGTCTTGGCGCCCCGCCCACACCCGCCGATCGCGCAGTGAAGGCCTTCCCCGTCGACGCACCCAATTAGAGGCAACCCATCCTCTGTCTCATCAAAGATGCATCGGACAACTTGCCAGTTTGCCTGATCACCCGTGTCAGGGAGCACCGGCCACGCCGCGTACAGCTGCGTCAGACGCGCCGCGAGCGCCCGCACCCCCGGGTGCGTCGGCGGCACCGTGTGCCCTCGTCATACCACTCCATGGCCCCCGCCAGCGTGCTGATGTCAGAGTCCTTCTCACCGGACACCAAGTTTCCCACGTGCCCCATCTTGATGAACCACCCCTGTCGATCCTCGTAGTAGCGCGGGGGCAGCGCGTAGAAGTGTCCGCCGTCAGTGCCGGCCGTACAGATGACACTCGGGAACCGCCGGCTTGCGACAAGGTTCGCCGCGTGGTCGTCCCCGTGTGGTGGCTGCACGCGCAGCAGCACCACAAACGTCGGGTGTGGCGTCAAGAGGTCCGTCACAGCCACGGGTAGCAGCTGGTGGTACTTTGCAAAGGACGCTGTCGCCACCAGCACGCGCGACGCGCGGTACGTCCGCCCCGCATCCGTTCGCACCGCGTACGCACCCGCCTCACCATCAGCGCCGCCGCCGCCATCACGGCCGTCCACACGTTCAATGTTCACCACCACCTCCTTCACGTGCACGAAGCACGCAGCGGGCGCCACCGCAGCGGCACATGCCAGCTGCGCCTCCACGTACCGCGTCGGGTGCACCGTGCCGCCACCCGCCGTGCCGCTCTCCGCAAAGTAGTGCGCCTTCTCCCCCGCCACCGTGAACGGCGCCACGCACACCGCACCACCGTACACCGCCTCCGCCGCCGCACAAGCCTCCGTCACCAGCACCGTCGACGTCTTGCCCGCAGCCACAGCGGCATCCGCTGCAACTGCGTCGTGAACCAGCGCAAACGGCGCCGCGTCCGCACCGCCGTACGACTGTGCCACCGCGTCCAGCGCAGCGCACAACTCGTCGCGGTCACGTGCTACACCGACCCACATACACCCACACGGCGTGTAGAACTCGATGCCCGACGTCGCCTCCGTCTCGCGGTAAGACAGGCAGCCGAGGTCGTTCAGACGTGCCCAGGGTTTCGCCACCTCCACGCGGCGGCAGATGCGGGCCTCGTCGTAGTGCTGGCCACGCGCCAGCGGCGCGCTGTTATTGTCCGGGCCCACCACCGCCACGCGCAGCGACGGGCTGCAGGCGCCGAAGGTGCTTCACCGCGGCACTGCCGAACATGCCGGCACCGACAACGATCACGTCGTAGTTGCTGGACATCGCCCGTGGGGAGGGGAGGGGGGGGCAGGGGGAAGATGAAGGGAGGGGGGGAAAGGGTAGGTGAGCCTTTTGGGTAGGGAGGGGGGGGTTGTGTGACGTGACTATCAAGGAACGTGCAAAGATGTGTGTGTGCGTGTGCTTGTGTGTGTGTGTGCACTGTGCACGCGAGGATAGTCGAGCGGCGCATCGGAGGAGTAATTAGCGAAGGGGGGGAAGCGGAGGGGAGGATGGGGGTGAGGGGGCATGGGGACTGAGCCCCCAGCTGAACGCGTACACTTTGGCACCGTTCGTCATCGGCCTTGGGACTTCGACAGCGCTGCGGTCTCGGCTTCTCACATGCTCATGAGCACACCTTGGGTCAGGAGCGGACCTCGATCACCACCGCCCCGCCCGCCTCCCTTCCTCCACCCCTCCTCGCGCCACCTCAAGGCAGACGCGAGAAGACCCCGGCAGGGAAAGAAGTCGCCCCTTTGGGCCCCCCTAACATGTTCTTGTTGACCTCCATAGAGCCCTTCACGGTGCGCCACCGCACTTTTTCTTTTTTTTTTCTTTTTGAAGGGGCTCAGGAGGGGCAGCACCACGCACAGACTTTAAAAAACATCTGCGGACAAACCGGAGGCGGTTGGTCGGCGAGACATCGAGGCCCGCTCCCTCCCCTCCCCTCCCCTCCTCTCCTTCCGCCCCGATGCGCGAGGGAGCGTGCAGGTAGCACGGCGGCTCCACGCAGGCAGATGCCAGTCTGTCGAAGATGAGCCGATAGAGTGTCAAGACGTATAAAATGCGTTTCTCATCCCACTCCCCCACTGCCTTTCCCCCACCCCCTCCCAAGCCCGTCACGTCCATCCTATTGTGCAAGACGCCGGCTCTCTTCCCTAGCCCTGCTTAGCGCCGAAGGATACAAGGTGTTGTGTACACGCGGACGTTCCAGTGTTCGTGATGGGCTTAGGAAGGGGGGGATGGGATGGGATGGGATGGTGAGTGCGGCCTCGGGCGATTAGTCTGTGGTGTCGCAAGGCTCGAGAGATGCAGATGGGCTCCCAACAAGCAATGATGGAATCGTTTATGCGTGACGGGGGGGAGGGAGGGCCTAGGGGTGCACTGTGCTTCCTCCAGTGTTGCACACCATTGGCCCCCTCCCCCCCGCTCCCCCTCCACCCCACCCACCCCGCCGTCGTACCCTTCCGTGTGCGAGGAGCGCAAGTTTCTTCTCTCCCTGACCGCGCCCACCGACACTATTCGCCTCGGCTCTTCCACACCCTCGAACCTCCTCAGCAGCGCGCTGAGGCCGAGACGCCGCACACGGCAACTCCGCAGAAGGGAATGGGAAGGATGGGGGGGGAGGTGAGAAGGGGGGCGCGTAGGCACACATGTACACGCCTCGGTAACCGTGAGGCGGTCTGCGTCCTACTCCACGAGACCCATACCCACACACACACACGCACACACACACACACACCAACATACAAACACACACACACAAAGGACACCCGTGCAATGTCGGCTGTGCCCTGCCCACAGCCTGCCTCGGTGCCCGCGCAGAGGACGAGGCGTGGCTCTGAGGGAGATCAGGTGATCGCCGGCACACACACACACTCCGACCGCGCATCCCCTCGGCGGAGGTCACGGCAGCACTCTCAGGAGCGCGATTGGCGCGCTGTGCGCCACTCGTGACGAGCCTCGAGCCATTGCGACCGCACCGCAAGCTCGCACACACGATGGAGGGAGCAGTGCGGAACACACCCAAGCCAAACCCCCGGTGGTGCAATAGAAAAGAGGGGGAGAGGTTAGAGTGGTAACGAGACTGGGGGAGATGGGTTGGTAGAGGCGGGCTGGTGGCCACGCAGACGTCTCGCACAGCACCCGATGGGGCTTGGGTGTGTGTGTGTGTGGTGGGTGTGTCTGTATGTGGGTGTGTGTGCAGCGCGAGCGAGGAGAGAAGGCGCACGTCGCCACGATGTCGTAGCCCGGCCCAGCCCAGCCCCCTGGAGGATACGAATGGCTGCATTCGCACCATCTCTCCGTGCAGCATCAATCAATAGGAAAGAATACACACACTCATGCATACCTAAACCTGCACGTACACATCACCATGAGCACATGTGCACATCACCATAGAGCCTCTTGTGTCTATATATATATATATATATATATATATATGTGTGTGTGTATCTGTGTGCAGAAGCATGTGAAACAAATGAATAGATATATACGTGTGTTTAGTTAGATGGAGCTGGGGTGTGCCTGCACGCACGCACCCTACAGCATTAGCGTGCTGCAGGAGAGGCGGCTGCATCGCACCGGCGCCATCCTCCCTCAGACTCACTCGCTTGCACAAAAATCCGACTCCTGTTCAAGGAGAATCATGAGGCTCGACCTTCCGTCTGCACAACCTTCACACACAGGTGCACACCAGCTGGGAGTACCACCAAGCCGCTTTTCTTCCCGCCCAGAACAGGGCAGGTCGCATAGAGCTTGCATCGAACGCGGAACAGCACACGTCCATAATCCCCAGCAGCTCCTGCGGCGGTGGCACCGCCGTCGACCAGGCGGCAAACCGCGGGTGCCGTCCACTTCACGGCCTCGCCGCACGTGTACGCTGACCGCTGCTCCGCCGTGAGCCGCGCTGAGCGCTCCGCCCACACAGGGACGACCCTCAGCCGCCGCTGGATGCCGCGGAGGAGGGCTGCCCAGTACGGCCGCAGCTCCTCCAGCGCAGCCCAGTCGTCCCCCAGCGTGCGCAAGAACTGCTCCACCCGCCGCTCCACGTCGTGGACTGCGTAGAGTGCGACGGCGGCTTCATCGGCGTCGCCCATCAGCTGGCATGCGTCGTCCACAACGAAGGTCAGGTCCACCGCACACAGTGCCCCCACCGGTCCCACCGCCGACAGCAGACTGGCGCGGGTGCCGGGCTCGGTGCCAAGGAGCTCCGTGATGGGGCTGGGCAGCCCGTTCAGGGTCACGAGTGCGGTCCGCGCAGCGCGCAGGAGTGGTTGTGCGACCGCTGCACGGTGTGGGACTGCGGCTGCGGTGGCGACGCGGCCGCCAGTGCCGCCACCGTCGACTGCCCTCTGGCAGCCCAAGTGCTCTCTTCAGCGCCGCCACAGCGTCCTCGATCGGCTTCTTAGGCCACTTCTCGTGCATCAGCGTGTAGACCTTCGCCGCAACCGCCTCCACCAACGTCAGCGACCGCGCCTGGTGCTCGGACACGGCCTTCGTCACCGCCATCGCAAGGTCCTCTGCGCGGCACCGCCAAAAGACGTCTTGAGTTGAGTAGGATGTTCCCCTGCAAGGGTTGCGAGTGCACCAGCTAACGTGGTGATGCGCGTTACTGCCGCAGTACACCATGCAGAAGCCGCAGAAGGCATGGCCTTGAGTGCACGACACAGCGTAGCAGCCGTCGAAGTCGTAGCAGCCCTGTCCACACTTTGGACACTTCGGCAACAACGGCAGTTGCTCAACAAGCCTGTCAGCCAGCACCCGCGTCTCTGTATGGTGAGGCTCACCGTCATGCCACCCACGCACCCACCCCAAGTCGGTGCACACCTCGCAGTACTGAAGGCCGCACCCACCGCACTCCCGCTTGTCGTGCGCGACCACCCTCGGCACCCCGAGACACACCGGGTTGGGGCACCCCTTCAGCTCCTCCCCACCCTCCTGCGCCAGCCGTACCTTCTCGGAGCACACGAACTCACCGAGCCGACGCACCTCCGCAGGCGATGCGAATTGCGGAAGCTCCGTGGCCGCAATGGGCTCCGCACACGAGGACAGCGCAATGGGAGCTCAGGGACGTCGCCGCCCTCGCAGTTGAACATGTTAGACAGGCACAGCTTGCAGTGCACATGCCCGCACAGCAGGCGAACACGATGCTCCTGTGGTGCACAGTGGCACACAGGACAAAGAGCGTCCGTCGCCTCCTCCGCCGCTGCAGCGTCCGCCACACCACCAACGCACATCAGCTGCCGCCGCACGTTCCCCTCGCCATCCACCGCCACCCAGAGCGCGTTCACCTCTTCGTCCGCGTCCACTCGCTGTGTGATGCCTCGTGGTGCGATGAACAGAGCAACGTTCCCCCGCTTCGTGACACTGGCCCGGACACCCCTCGCCGTGCACTCCTCCACACGGCTCGTCAGCCACGCGAGGCACTTGCGCACAGCCGCGGCGTCTCCGGAAAGGGAAAGCCTGACGCACACGGCGTGATCCTCACCGAGAAGCCGGCGAAGCTGCTCCTCCACGCGCGGCCTGTCATCGCTTTCCCCAATGAAGTACAGCACGCCTTCCGACTCGCTCAACACAAGCTGAGAGGCGCACACAGGATCGCGTGTGCCGCGCTCCGCGTTGAGGCGAGCCACGAGCGAGGACGCGGCGAAGGCAGCGGCGCGGGCGGCGTTTGCCTTCGCCATTGGGCTGCCCTCTCCGACAGAGCACCGATGCACCGCCGTCCACTTCTGCAGGGTCGTGGTGGCGACGGTCAGCGAACGCGGAGTCGTACACCGCACGAGCATGGCGAGATTCCCACTCTCATACAGCGCCTCGCACCGCACGTCACCGCCTGCTGTCGCTGTCAGGCGCTCACACAGGTGCACCTGCAGTTCTCTGGACACGTGCCTCGACAGCGGGAACTCCGCGGCGTAGACGGTGCCGAAGAACAGCGTGCGGAAGTGACACGAGGTGCCGCGCACCCTGTGCAGCGCCTCGAGCGTGGCGTTTGCAAAACTCTTGCTCGGCGCCTGCAGCTGCAGGTGCAGCACACCCTTTGCCCGGTCCACGTGCTGCGACTTCACCTCCACCCCGTCAGGCAGCACCGCGCGCAGAGCCCGCTCGCAGGCAAAGACAGGATCCAAGGGGAAGCTGTGGCTGTTGCGGCGGCTCACATCACCGCCCCCAGCCGCCTCGCCATCCCCGTAGCCGACACACAGCCGAACCGCGATGCTGCACGCCGGCGCCACCGCGTCCACGGCAGGCGCGAGTGCGGTCTGCTCCCAGAAAGGTTCGATACGTGCCGAGACGCGGCCCGCTCGGTGCGCCGCCGAATAGCCGCCGTAGAAGTCAGCCGCGTCTCGGCAGCTGGCAAACGTCACCCGCGCCGTCCAGCTCTCGCCTTCGCCAGTCGCATTGGCCGCGCCGTCACGCACCGTCACAGGCATGTCACGGCGGTAGAACCTCAGTCCCCACGCCCGCACCTGCGCGGGGAGGTCGACGGCGAGGCAGAGCATGCCCGCACGGCGCTCACCCGTGAGCAGCACCGTCACAAAGTCCTTGCGGTCGCGGAGCACCTCGGCAGGCGCGCACCCGCTCTTGCACGTCACACGGCAATGGCCGCACAGCGCCACCTCCAGGCACGCGCTGCGGTGCCGCTGCGTTGCCTCCGTC
>CAWUFJ010000013.1:44700-123632 GCA_963921375.1 Tiliacea citrago
CGGAGTCTGACGCCCAGACACAGCCAGCACCTCGACCTTATCCAGCGTCGCAGCCCCCGGCCCATGCGGCGCCGCCCTCCATCCCTCCACGCACCCCTCGAGCGATGCAAGCGCACGCTCCACGTCGGCGTCAGTGGGAAGAAACGCCAGGACGTGCTGCGGCCTCGGCTCGCCGCTCACCACGGCGCCCGGGATCGTTGGCGGGTCACGCAGGAGGGCAAACACCGCCTGCACCGTCACCGCCACGTAGTCGCACGATGGACGCATGGCGTCGTCAGTCGTGTCGCACACGACCGTCACGGGGTGCACGCGGCCCTCCGCAGAGACCCGCACCGAGTTGGGGAAGTACCGCTCGAAGAGGTCGTTCTGCAGTGTGGCGGAGCACACCACCACGCGCAGCGACGGCGCACGCGACATCTCGGCCTTCAGCAGCCCCAGGAGCATGTCGGACCAGACAGACCGCTCGTGCGCCTCATCGACAATGACGGCGTACACGTCCTGCTCGAGGTCGATTTTCTTGTCGCCAAGAAGATCGAGAAGCGTGCGCACCGTGGTGAAGCCGATGCCGCACCCCTGCCCCAGCGGATGCTCTCTGTACGACAGGTAGCGGACCCGCTGCACGGCTGCCGCGTCCTCCCCACCGTACTCCTGCGCCACCCTGTCGCACAGCAGCTCCGCCGCGAGCCGGCGCGGCTCCACGCACAGCACCGCCTTCTGCCCTCCATGCCTGCTAACCGCCTCCCCGCGTGTGAAGGCCGCCGACGCACACTCGGCAAGGTACTGCGGCAGCTGCGTGGACTTGCCGCTGCCGGTGGACGCGTCCACCAGGAGACACCGCACGTCCGGCAGCCTGCACGCCGCCACCACCCCATCCCGCGCCAGCAGCAGCGGCAGCGGGTGCTGCAGCCGCCGGCAGCAGCGATCCACCAGCACGTTGCTCCGTGGCGTGCCGTCGCTCAGGGTGTGCACGGCTGCGTTGTACTGCGCAACCATCTCCTGCTGGACCTCGTGCGACGTCTGATGCGCCTCAGCCGCGGCGCACCCCATCCACGGCAGCGCCTGCGCCGCCTCCGCCTCCTCGAAGAAGCGGGACAGGTGCCGCGAGAGCGCCGTGCGCAGCATCGCCTGGTACCGCAGCCCCACACCGAGCGAGCCCTCGGGAACTGAGTCGAGCGTTGTCGCACCGCCGCGCATGGCGAGCATCTCCCGCACGGAGGAGACCGCGTGCCAGTAGTTACACGACGCATCGTGACACTCCCCCTGCGCATCCCTCAGGCACATCGTCTACACGTGCTGGCGCCTGCAGTGGAGGAAGGTGCACGGCGCCGCCAGCGCATCGCCGCGGCACTGACCGTACTCCACTAGGTCCTCGTGCGGCAGCAGCGGCGCATCCACCACCACCACCCGCAGTGCCGTCCTGACGCGCAGCAGGAGGCTACAGAAGCTCGCCCAGTGCTGCAGCGCCGCGGCACCCCCACCCCCGCTGGACGGCGCAGGCAGCGGCGCACCGTGTACCTCCACGGAGACGGGAAAGCGGCGAGTCGCCACGAACGCGCCGTACTCGAAGAGGCGACGCACGACGTGCAGCTTGGCTGAGCTGCCTGGCACACCCAGCACGTGGCGCTCCACCACACACACGTGCTGCGGCGACGCGCTGTCCCCGACAAACGTCACCGTGACGCTGTCGCCCCGCCGGTCCACACGCATCCGGCGGCACTTCGTGGGAGCCCCGGCTGCCGCACGCAGTCCCTCGCACCGGCACAGAACGTAGTCAGAGGTCTGGTCCCCGTCTCCCAGCGGCGGCACAAGCGTGAGCACCACAGCGCAGTGCTCCGCCGGCTGCAGCGGTGCCGCAACTACAGCGGCATCGAGGAGCTCCTCGCAGGTCGGTGCGACGCGACTGTGGACGAAGGGGACCCCGTCTGCCGTCTCCTCCACCACGAGCTCGAACTCCGTCCTCTCCAGCACCGCGCTCAGCGCCGTCTCGAGCACGCCCACCACACCCTCCGTCGAAGGAAACTGACGCGCCGTGAAGGTGCTGCGCTGAGCCGTCAGCAACAACGCGTTCGCCTCCTCGAGGGACAGCGGTGTCTCCGCCGCGACAGTGGCTCCGCCCCGCCCGTCATCGAGGCAAAACACTTGCGAGCCGAACTGCGCCTTCCACCTCACCAGCGGCTCGGCGAGCGCGTCTGCAGGAGCGCGACGGAGCTCCCGCGAAACATGCACGTGATCGACCGGCACCCCGCCGGCTGCGGGGAGCGGGACGAGGTGATGCTTGGCGCGGCCATCCAAGGCGGTGGTGTCCACGCGCCCCGTGTACTCCACCAGCCGCGCCGCCTCCGGCCCCACAAACACGAGCTCGCACACTGTCTTCTGCGCCCCCACCACCGCCGCGCTGCCACCACCGTCGCCGTCACAGCCGGGACCAAAGCTGCTGTCACGAGACTCCATCGAACAACGCGGCAACTCTGGAAGGACAAGACAAGACAAATCACACAAGAGAGAGGGAGGGAAAGACAACGGGGAGGGGGGAAGGAAGAAGAGAATAATGCAACGATAGAAGCACTGGATACGTGTCACACGAGTGGTGTGACGGTGGTGGAGAGCGAACAGGGAGCGAAGGGGAGGGGTGGGGGGGGGGGGGGGGGGACGAGAAAGATCAGGAAGAAGGGAGTGAGGAAAGTGGTACGCATAGCCGATGCCCTGTGGAACGCATGCGCTCCCCGGCCCTACACAGAGCTGCGAGAGTGCAACGGCGGCGGCGCTTCGTTGCGCTCACGTGTCGCACGTCAGCCTCCTGTAAGCCGGGGTTTGACCCCCGTGCCGCCCTCCCCCCCACCCACGCCGCACCCTTTTACGGCATGCGGGCCCAACGCCGCCTCCGGGGAGGGGGGGGACTACTGGTCGTGGACAACGCATTGTTGTTGTTGTTGAGCTGGCAAACTAAAAGGTTGCAAGGGGGGGGGGGGGGCAAGTTCGCACACGCGAGGGCGTTGTCTACGCCTCGTCCACCAAGACGTCTGGCCCTCGACTCTGCCAGACCCGGCTCGTGTGTCCCCCCCGCCGCCCGGTATAGGAACAAATCATGAGATGCAAGTGCAGTGGAGACGGTAGCCTCCCCGCCACCCCCTCCTCATGGCCAACTCGTCCGAGCGGGCCACTCGTGGAGTCGGCGTGCTGGCGCACCTCACGCAGGGAGAGAACCGAAGTGATCACACAGGGCACCACCACCACGAGCATCGAGCACCACACGGACGTTCAGGAAGTAGCGGACAACAGCAACGAAAGAAATTTCACGAACCCCTCCCGTGTCTCGATGCGTGCTCCACTCTTCGCAGCTCACGAGCCAACGCATCTCCACGAGCACCTCTCTTGCCTCACCCCTCCCCCACCCCCTGCGAGAGTGCCACCGTGGCCGACCTCCCCGCTCCGCCGCGCCGTAGCGATCAGCGTCGCACGCGACACTGGCAAAGACAACCAACGGTGGGTTGTGGAGGGCCACGCACGTGTGCGATGTCGAGGGGAGCGGCAGCTGTGGCTCCGCACATCCACTCGGAGGTGAGAAGGGAGAGGGTAAAGGATGGGAACAAAAAAGGGGCGGGACATGCGGGGGCAGCACTCTGAGTGGCTTTTCTCCGCCCACACACACACACACACACACACACATACGTCTGTGCGCTGTTCTCACTTTTCCTGGCCCAACGCCCTTCTACAACCAGGACGCGCTTCGGTGGAGTATCGCCCAGGACGATACGCTCGATCTTCCCGAGTTGCGCTGTGGATCGTCCTGTGCATGTCCGTTTGTTTTTTTCTGCGTGTCTCTGCTCTCGCTGTGTGTGTGTGTGTGTGTGTGTGTGTGCAGTGGGCTGCGGAGAAACGTCGCCGTGTGGTTCTTGATTAGAAGTTTGTGACCCGGTGTATGTATCGGTGTGTCTCCCTGTTGTGGCGCACCCGCATGAAAGGCGAACGCCGAAGCGGATTGGGTGACGGGAAGGGGTCGTGCAGATGAAGAGAGAGAGGGAGGGAGAGAGATGGGGGTGGTGTGTGCATTTGGTTGTGCCGCGCACGCCTTGTGACTGTCTTGCCGAGGTTCCGCCGAGTCGTGTGCAGCGCCATGGGGTACTCGACAACGGGACCGCGCCGTCACTTGCAAGTGGTCACACGGCAGGGGGTGCGGGAACGGGCTAGCCGACGCAGGTTTGAAGAAGGCGGCGGTGCACGAGTTGGGGGCCGTTAGAAAAAAAGTCATCCGTGACAGGATTCGAACCTGCAACCCTCTGATCCGTAGTCAGATGCTCTTCCATTGAGCCACACGGACACGAAGTCCTTGGACCTCTGTCCGTGGAGTGCCTCGGAAAGCGCGCAGACCACGCGCAAGGGAGAGGGGAACAAGAGGCGGCACCAAAAACAAAAGCCCCCATCTTCCTTGGGATCATGACGGGACGGGGAGGAGGAGGGGGCTGCAGCACCGCGTCGCCGAGCAAAGCTCACGCACACCTGGAGACGGCTATCCGCCTGTGCTGTGGAAGAAAATGGGGGGGGAGAGAAACACAAGAAGCACACCTACCCCCGCCTCACAGGCGAGCACGGGTGAACACCAACGCGCTTCTCTCGCCGCACTGGGCCACACCCACCTCGCAACAGCACACAGCCGGTGTGCATCAAGGAGAGACGAGAGAAGAGGTTGACATATCTCCACAAAGAAGGAAGGGGAAGGGAGGGGGGGGCCTCTCGTCCAACGGCAGACTTAAATACCATCGTGACAAGCACAGTTACCGGACAAGTTGGAAGGAGTTGACAGGAGCCACAAGAGGAGAGGAGAGGAAGCGCATCACTGATTGGGCAAATATTGTTGTTGTTTTTTGCGCATCTCGCACGGGGCGAGCCACGGCCACATCGATGGAGAGAAGTGGTGGTGGGGGGGAGGGGGGGGGAGGAGGAGCGGCACTTCACGCAACGGGGTCAAACACCGGAGAGCGAAGGACCGGAGGGGGGAGGGCAGCACACCGGCTTCGCATGCCCCGCATCGTGTGCGAGTACACGCAAACGCCGGCGTGGTGTACCTCCTGTATGCGGTTGTGTGACTTGGCACCCACAACCGGCAGGTGGAGGACGTCGTGACATCAACACCCGTCCCCCGTACATGTAAAATGTAAATAGGTGTGTACATCCGCACACACACACACACACACAAAACACAAAGCACCGCTCGCGCAATTAGCCACGCACGCACACGACAACCTCGACGTTTGGGAGGGCAACGGCATCGCAGTCCTTGACGGTGGACGACACGCGCAACCGCTGCAGCCGAGGGGCACCCGCAAGGGGTGCGACGCTGCCCAGCCCCGCGCACTCGCTGAGGTCGACGTACTCCAGCGCCGGGCACGTGTAGAGGCCGTCGATGCTTCGCACCCCAGTGCGTCGAGCATCAATGCTGCGCAGCCGTGGCGAGTAAGCCAGCGGCGCGAGGTCTTCGAGTAGCCGCGCGCTGGCCAAGATGAGATACTCCAGGCGCGGGCACCGGCACAGGCCGTCCACCCACCGCACGCTGCTCGAGGTTGCGTTGATGGTGTGCAGTCGCGGCGCGCCGGCGAGAGCGGCGAGACTCTCGAGCCGGCGGCACTCGGTCAGGTCAATGTACTCCAGTGCCTCGCAGCCGCTCAGGCCGTCCAGGGTGCGCACCCCGGTCCACGATGCATGGATGCAGCGCAGCTGCGGGGCCTCGGCGAGCGGCGCGAGGCTCTGCAGCCTCAGGCAGCCACGGAGCTTCACCTCGACGAGCGACACGCAACACTCGAAGCCGTCGATGTGCTGCACCTCCGAGTTCCCCACGTACACGTGCTGCAGCTGCCCTGCGGCGACGAAGTCGTGCAGGCACACCTGCGGGCGGCGCAACCCGATCAGCGTCATATGCGTCAGGGCCGGCAGCGCGCAGCAGAGCTGGAAGGCGGCACTCCCGCAGTCGTGGAGGGCGATGACGCGTAGCCTGGTGAGAAGTGAGGGCGGCGCGTGACGCAGCATGCCGTACCGCTCGTGTGCGCGCAGCTCGTGAAGCTGCGCCACCGTCGCGGCATCAAAGTTGGGCACGGCGTGGGGGCTGTCTTCCAGCTGCACCGCGTCAAGACGACGACCCACGCGTGTGTTCGTGGCGAGGACGGTGCTGGCGGCCACTGCGCCGTAGACCTTCAGCGGCAGCCCGCACTTCTCCAGCCACCATGTTGCGAGGCGGAAGACATCGCGGAAGTTGTCCGAGGCGTACTCCGAGTTGAGGCCGTGGCGCACCACGTTGCTGGAGGTGTCGACGAAGAGCTGCACGCGGTAGTCCCAGCCCCGGCGCAGCTCGGTGAAGAGCCGCGCGCGTGGCGCGGCGGCGGCGACGGCGAGGCTGGGCGGACTGGGGCTGAAGCTCAGCACGTGCGGCAGTGCATCGCCGGAGAGTGCGGCCAGTAGCCGCGGAGCTCGCGCAGCGTCGCTGTCGTACTCGCCACGAGCCAGGAGGCAGCTGTGAACGTGCTGCAGCAACGACGTGGTGTAGTCCATGTCGAGCTTGTTGGTGTTTAAGACTGTGTGTGTTCGGGGAGGAATGTAGAAGGCTGCACTCGATGCAGCGTTGCGTGTGTGTGTGTGTGTGTGTGTGTCAGAGAAGAGCAGAATGACAGGCGGAGAAGAGCCGAGCTGCGTTGCCTTGAGGGCGGAGATGACACGCAAGCCTCTGCGGTGACAGCCATGCAAAGGTGGGGGGGGGGGGGGGCGAGTGTCGTGAACGTCAGAAGATAATATCAAAAAAGAGCCCCGCAATGGCTCCCTCTCATCATCATGTCACAGTCCATGGCCTGCCCTCACTCCCCCGCTCGTCAATCCTTGGCTGCGACGGTGTGCGGCCGCACCGCTTGACCACACGAGATAGAGAGAGGGAGGGAGGGAGGCGGGCGGGGAGGCCGTGCTGCTGCGGATGCGGCAGGGCCACGGTTACTTCACCACGAGAGCGGCATGCGAGAGTACTCTCGCACACCTGCAGCACTCCACTGCAGAGTTGCCACAGCAGTTCCTTCGTAAGTGTTTGATTCTGATTGAAGCATTGAAGCATGTGCAGTACGTGTCGCGGAGTAGATGGTGGCCGTCCAGCATGGAGGCAGACAGGCAGCCAGGCAGTAGGAGGGGGGGTGCGGGGCTGGGCGGGGCGGGGGTTGAGAGAGACGGAGGAGGCAGGGGGAAAAAGGGAGAAAGCACGGCACACCCACTGGGCAGGCACAAGCTGACCAATGGCGCACACACACACACACAGAGAAGGGGAGAGAAAGAGAGAGACGGAGATGAATGCAACACTGCCCTCAACTCCCTCCCTCCCTCTCTCTCTCTCCCGTTCCGGTTCCCCCCTCCCTACCCCCCTCCCCTCCCTCACCATCTTGGGTCGATGGCTCCGCGCCCCGCACCCCGCACCCCCTTCGATCCCCACTCGGCTACGATCGAGTAAAAGAAAAAAAAAGGGACATCCACATCGCCCGAAAAAAGAGAAGAGAGCCGTTTTGTCTCTTGTGCGTCCATGTCTGTCTCAGTGCGCGTGTAGGTATCAATGTGTGCATGTGTGCATGTGTATGTGTGTGTGTGTGTATGTGTGTTGATGGACGCGCACTCTCAAGGTCGCTCGGCCACCTCGCAGACCGTACGCGAGAGCGAGCGCAAGCAGACGTGCATGCATCGTGTGAGCATCACTGAAGTCCCCGCCACCGCACGCACACGCAGAGGACACACGCAGAGGAAACACAAACCAAGAGGCATACGACAGGACTTCACACCCACAAAAGAAAAAAAGAAAACGAAGATGTATTCTCGTGGCAGAGAAGGCACTTGGACAAGAGCGCGGCGCCTACACACAAACACACACACACACACACACGATGTCCAAGCTCTACACCCCATACGGCACTGTTACACCGGACACCGAAATGTGTGTGGGGAGCTCACTAAAGAGCGAGAGAGAGAGCAGGTGTGTATGTGTGTATGTGTGTGTGTGTTTGTGGAAAGTGAGATACAGCGGGACAGACCCATACACATCGACATCGAGGCTCTGGGGGTACACAGGTGGCATCTCCAGACGCGCTGCACAAGCAGGCACGGGATCGAAGGAGGAGTGCACACAGGAGCAAAACCACTTGGCTGAAGGCGCGGCGACATCAGCTCCCCCAGGAAACGTCAAGGACGAAGTGGAAAGGCGAATTGAAAAAAAAAAAAAGAATAGCGCTTTGAGCTTCACAGCGCTCTACAGAGAAGTAGACGGGGGTCACGAAGAGGTAGGCATGAACGCGCAGCTGCACATGTCTGTCTATGTCTGCGTGTCTCTCTGTTCGTGTGTGTGCGTGTGTGAGCTGTACATGCACGGCGCATACCCGCCGTCTCACGTTGTGACGCTTCCACCACTCCCCCTCCACCCCCCCCGCTCCGCGCTACCTGTGTTCACCTGCTAGCGGTCAGGGGCCCGCAGCGTCCTCTGGAGAGCTAGAGAAAAAGGCGGCGCTGTCCCACCCGTTCAGCTCCGCAGCGACACTGGCCCAGGCATCATCTTTCAGGCAAGTGTCCCAGCAGCGTGTGAGACCGGACGTGGACGGCGGTGTTGCCGGCCCCCCTACCTGCAGCCGCAGCTCGCTGTCCGGGGAGTCACCGCGCTGCCAGATACGGCCCCGACCCACGTCGACACTGCGCAGCGCTGCACACCGCTCAAGTCCTTCCACCCCACCCACACCGCACTCCGCCACCACAATGCGCTCGAGACATGGCGCGCCGTTGAGTCCGCTGAGGTCGCGCAGCCGCGGGCTATAGCTGAAATCGACCACCTCCAGCGCACCGCAGGTGTGCAACGGCGTGAGGTCGGACAGCTCAGTCGAGCGCATCAAAATGGTGCGCAGCAGCGGCGCCTCGGCGAGCGCGGCGAGACTGTGCAGCCCGTAGCAAAAGCTGAAGGACACGGCCTCCAGACTGCCACACAAGCGAAGTCCGGCGATGTCGTTCACACCAGACTTGTCCGCGCAGATAAAGCGCAAGGACGGCGCACCGCTGAGCGGCGCGAGCGAGTGGAGTGCCGTGCATCCGCCGACGTCGATCGACTGCAGCGCGGTGCACGTGCTGAGCCCGTCAATGTCACGCACCGCGCTGCCGCGGAGGCTGAGATGGCGTAGGCGGGGCGCCCCGGCGAGACCGGCCACGCTGCTCAGACGGCGGCACTGGGTGAGGTCAAGGATCTCCAGCAGGGTGAGCTTGCTGAAGCCCGCGACGGTGCGCACGCCGGTGCGCCGCGCGATGACAGCCCGCACCCACGGCGCCTCGAGCAACGGTGCCAGCGTTATCACAGACGGGCAGTAGGACACATCTAGCAGCACCAGCGAGACGCACGCATGCAGCTCACTGATCATCCGGAGCTGCTCCCCGTGCACGGCCAGCGTCTCAAGGTGCGCGGCGGCGGCGAACCCGCTCATCTCGAGGACCGTCTCCACCAGCCCACCAAAGTACAGCTCCGTGATGTGCGGCACCCCTCGCAGGAACAACACGTCCGGCGCCGCGGCCCGATAAAAACGCACGCGGCGCACGCTGGTGAGTTCCCGGGGGCTGATCCAGCGCACCAGCTGGTGCGCTCCCGCGGCGTAGATCTCGTCCACGCCCTGCAGCACCACGTCGGGTACACCGATCTCCACATCCCTCTTCGAGAAGTGCACGGAGCGCAGGAGATCGCGGACCGCGGCAGATGCGGCGGCGATCTCCTTCAGCGCCGCGGTGCTCTGAGCCGTGATGGGAAGGCGGCAGTGGGTGAGCCACCACGCGATCGTCTCGACGGGCTGAGTGGGAGCGAAGCGGTAGTCGGAGCAGTACACCTCATGTGCCAGCCCAGCCCCGCCCAGGCACAGCTTGGGGTTGTGGGGGCTGTAGCTCGGCAGCATGGCCTCCGCGTAGAGACGCACCCGTGGCGAGACGGCCGCAAGCGTCATGTGTGCCGCGCTGGTGGTGTAGCTGAGTACGATGGCACAACTGTCCCCGCCCACCGCGGAAAGAAGTCGTGGGGCGCGTGCGGTGCTGCGCCGATACGTGTAGTCCTCCAGCAGCTGGCCATGCAGGCGCTGCATCTTGGCTACGTAGGATGGCAGAGCGGCGGACATGACGCAGAAGCGGGGAATGGGAGAGGGGGGAAAGAAGACGGGGGGGGGGGGGGGAAGGGGGTAACGCTGGCGTGTGTAAGGAGGCACCTCTGCCCGCGCGTGTATGTCTGTGTGTGTGTGTCTGTTTGTGTCTGTGTGTATGTGCGTGGATGTGTATGTACGCTGAAGCGAGTCTAAACGATATGAGAGCGCGTACGCGTCTGACCGGAGGGGGAGGGGAGGAGGAGGAGTGTGTGTGGGGCACGACAAGACGTAAAGGAGTCCGAGGTTTTGAAGGGGGGGGGGCGGCACCTCAGCACACCAGCGGTGAAGAGAAGAGAATGCGAAGTGCCTCAGCGCAGAGAGCCTGCCCCTGCAGTCAAGCGTGTGAGGCGGAGTGTGGTGCAGTGGAGTGGTGCGTCGCGAAGCGTGTGTCGCCTGATGACTGAGAAGGTAGCGAGCAGAAAAAAAAAAAGGCGCAGCGGAGTGCAGTGGAAGGCAACATGAAGCCAAGGCGCTTCATCGGCAGCATGTGCTGAGAAGGGGAGCGAAGACCGCCGATGCTGCGACGAAGACAACGGGTCTCCCCATTCCCCCCTGCCTGCCTGCCGGCCCGCCCGCCCGCCGCGTGGTTGAAAGCCCCCTCACAAGACGAGAAGCATTGACGTGCTCCGGAGTGCACACATATACACACACACACAGACACAGACACAGATAAAAGAATGCTGGTGTGTTGGAGTTCAGTCTCTACTCTCACGACGGGGGGTGGAAACCATGTCGCGGCGGAAGAGAGCAGCAGCACGTGGCAGGGGGCGAGGGACAAGGAGGGGTGGTCAGACAGAAGCTTCGTCCACCTCCTCCCCCCCCATCCCCTCCACCCTTCGTGCATGACTCTTCTCATATTTTCTTGCTTAGTTCTCCTTCCGCATGCAGCACGGCGATAAAGACGGCTTTGTACGCGCCGGCATCGCAACGGGGTGGGGAGGCAAAGAATCGAGGGACTCTCTTTCCTCGCTGAACCTCCCACCCTTGCGTGTACATGTCCGTGTCTGTCCATGGTGGTGTGTTTTTTACGTGTGGGGGGAGGGGGGGGAAAACCGAGTGCGTTTGCGGTGCAAGCCGTTGTGTGGACGTCGTCGGCCTCAGACAAGAAGCGGAGCAGAAAAGGAGGAGGGGGACACAGGGAGAAGTAAAGGCGGCGTCACACTGCAGCGGACACGGGGGGAGGGGGGGAGAAGGGGCCGAGGGAAGGAAACGGAAAGGAGGATGGCAACCTAGTACCGAGCAGAGCTCCGTGAGGCACATTCCGCGGGGGCGCGAGACACGAGAAGGACACTTCCAAGAGAAAGAGAGAGGGGGGGGAGAGGGAGAGTCGAGCAACAGGAAAGGCAGAGCACTGGAAGGAAACAATAGAAAAAAAAACAAAAAAGGAGAGAGTGAGCGAGTGAAAGAAGGTGACAAACCAATCAAGCACATGTGCACGTACACACACACACACACCCACACACACAGAAAAGCCTACATGGAAAGAAGACGGGCAAGAGGGGGTACCGCGATACAGAGACGGAAAAAGGGAGGGGGAGGGGGCAAAGCAAGCGGGCACCCGGAGGCACGCACCGGCCGTTTCGAGTGGCGTGTCGTACACAGACGTGCAGGCGGCTGTTGCGTGTGTGTGTGTGTGTGTGTGTGGAGGTTTGTGGACCGGGTGTGCTTCACGCTCTCGAGTCCCAAAGGGAGAAAGTAAGGTGGAAGGTTCCTCGGGTACCTACCGAGGACCTTTGTGTCCTTGGGTGCTTGTCGGAGGCGTCAACGCAGAGAAAGAGAAAGAGAAAGAGAGGCAGCATCGCACGTTGGAGTCGGGGCTCTCAAGACAGGCGAGCGGCGTGCTAATGTCTGTGAGACCCGAGAGAGCCAGAGGAAAACAAAAAAGGCTTGGTGCCAGGCAGGAAGATGTGGTGCGTGCCCGCGCTCGACGTGTAGGACCAAAGGTGGGACGTCGTGGCGTCTCGTAAGAGCAGGCTCGGTGACAACACCTGCCTAGCGCGACACATGGGCATGCCAGCAAAACCAAAAGAGATAGAGGATGGCGGGGGGGTGCCGTGTTGAGGACACATGGGAGAGAAACAAGTGGACGGGCCGTCGTAAAGGGTGAAGATCACCCTCTTCGCTTCAAGGTGCACGTGGTTGTGGGCAGGCGGCGCCGGCACAGAAGAAAAGAAAGCGGGGCTTTGTCTTCCATTTCCCCCGCACCTCCCAGCAGCTATCCTTTGATTGAGACGCGTCTGACCTCGCGTGTGATGATAGGCAGCTGTGCGCCGCTGATTGCCTTTGAGCCACGACGAAGAGTGGAGACTCCACGGCGACGGCGGCACACAGGTGCATGGCGGCACCGGCGTCGCGGCCGCCACGCGCAGGGACCGAGATGCCCACCTTCCAAGGCACACTTGCACCCCACAATGTGCGGCACTGAGCACTAGGAAAAAAAAAAAGAGGAGTCCGGCGCCGCCAAGTGTGTGTGTGTGCGTGCGTGTGTGTGTGTGTACGCCCACGCCCACGTACCGCAACGGCGCACTGACCACGAGGCAAAGAACCACACAATGGCCCTCGTCTCGACAGTGTTCGAAATGAGCAACTCCATCCCATTCTTTGTCAGACACAAAACCATCTGCGTGCGGAGGTGCTTCTCCTTTTTCTTTCTTTTCTTCTTTTTTTCCTTTGTAGTGCCATGCAGCCGTCCATCGCCCGTGAACCATGGCAAGTCAAAGACTTCCACCGCAACTCAGGAAAACACAGCCCGTACAAGACAAAAACAAAGGCGTCTGCCCCCCACCCCACCCCCCTCCTCGCACCCAAACAAGACCGGCCTGCCAGACGACGATAACGGCAAGCAGAGGAGCACAAAAAAACCTAAACACACACAGTCGTCTGTGTGAGCTCCCCCTTTACGTGCCAGAAACAAGCCTACACCGTGGATGCCATGAACTCGCGTGACATCTCCCGCCTGTTGATAACGGCGAATTTGCAGAAGCCGCGCCACCCACTGTCCTGCACGCCAGGCCAGCCCAACACGAACCCTCGGCGCCTTCACCGCGCCTCGAAGCCTCGTCGCTTCCTTGGCTCGTGCAAGCGACAGAGAAGCGCCTTACTTCTCCTCCGCTACGGCGGTGCAGCACTCCGCTCCAGCACCGTCCTCCAGTCCGGCAGCGGCCAGTCCGCCTCCTCGTTCCGCAGCACCTCCGCGCCACGAGGCGACCGCCGCACCGCGTTTAGCACCGTCGCACTCAGGAGCGCGCCGCCCAGCGCGTTCAGGTGCAGCCCGTCGTCCGTCATCAGCGACGTCCACGCACCCTGCGGGTCGTACACGTCCATGTCCGCCTCCGACGCCGCTGGGTCGCCGTACCGCAGGACCGCCTGCTGGAAGTCCACGGCAAACACCCGGCCGGGGTGCTCCGCGCTGAGCTCCGCAGCAACCTGCAGCACAGCCTGACGGTACACACGCGTGGCGCGGTAGTACAGCGGCCAGTCTGGCCAAAGAGCATTGCACACGTTCTCGTGTGCAGGCGGCGGCGTCATCACAAACACGCCGGCCTTCGGATTCGTCTTGGACAGCGTCAGCTCCACAATCGCGCGAAGGTTCTCGGAGAACTCCGGCAGAGGTACGTGACCGCAGAGCTCCGCACAGTCGTTCGACCCCAACATCAGAGTCACAAACAGGGGCTCCTGCACCCACGGCGGAATCACGTGCTCACAGCGCTTCGGGTCGCGCAGCATCTCCAGCACCCAATGTGAGTTGTACCCGCTTAGCCCGCTGTTAACAACGTGTGCGCGGCGGACCAGCGCGTCACTCACCTTGGACACCCAGCTCGAGAGGTAGCCCTGCTGCGTGATCGAGTCACCGAGGAGGAGTACAGTGCTCATGGTGGCGACCGTGTGCGGAGCATGGGTGAGCTCGGCGCCTTGGAGGACGGTGTGCAGGCGGGCCTCTCGGGTAGCTGTGGGTGGCTGTGGAGCTTCGGGCGGTGTGTTTGTCGATGCTGTGTGTGCGGCTCTGTGTGCGCCGCAGCGGTCAACGGGTGTGGCCAGCACACCGAGATAAGGGAGGAACAGAGGTGGATGAGCATACGTCGGCGACGGCACCGAGGGCAGCATCGACGCGAGGGAGCGTACGCGGCCAGCCACGCCAGCGCTCCCTCTCCGTCGTCCCAGGGGAAAGCTCCCCCCGCACAGCCGACGGAGCGTCCCACGTCGTCAGTCGGCGTGGCACGGTGCTCGCACGCATTCCGGCACGGCGCACCAGCACGCAACGCGGGGCGGCTCGGTGGCCGAGGACTAAAGTAGCTTTGCCGGTGCTCCCCGAAGGGCTCACTGCGTGCGTTAGCGCACGAGCGAGACAGTAGACAAGAAACACGGTACGGCAGGAAACAAGCTGCCCTGTTGAATCAAAGACGGTTACCCGCCGCCCGGGATGAGCCTCGACGGTGCTCCCGCGCATGTACAGGAAGTCCCCGTGCCACAAAAACAAGGCACAGGAGGAAGAAAGAAAGATGAGGAGCGTCGCCGCGCACACCTCTGCTCACCGTTGCACTGCACAGCGATGCCACGCAGGGTGACCAGGGGCATCGCGAGACAAGCCCACAACAGAAGCGGTGCAGCACGCCGTCACCACGCATGCCGCAACGCGCCACCGCTTGTGCGCACCTCCCGACACCAGCAGCGACCGCCTGTCACGCAGGACAGAGGCCGGTGGAGCTGGTGCGCGCGGCGCGCACGCCACGCAGAAGCACAGCGGCCGATCAGCTCGCCGGCGGTGCAGCACTCCGCTCCAGCACCGTCCTCCAGTCCGGCAGCGGCCAGTCCGCCTCCTCGTTCCGCAGCACCTCCGCGCCACGAGGCGACCGCCGCACCGCGTTTAGCACCGTCGCACTCAGGAGCGCGCCGCCCAGCGCGTTCAGGTGCAGCCCGTCGTCCGTCACCAGCGACGTCCACGCACCCTGCGGGTCGTACACGTCCATGTCCGCCTCCGACGCCGCTGGGTCGCCGTACCGCAGGACCGCCTGCTGGAAGTCCACGGCAAACACCCGGCCGGGGTGCTCCGCGCTGAGCTCCGCAGCAACCTGCAGCACAGCCTGACGGTACACACGGCGAGCACAAAAGAAACGCTTCCACTTTGGCCAACGCGCGTTGCACAGATTCTCGTGTGCAGGCGGCGGCGTCATCACAAACACGCCGGCCTTCGGATTCGTCTTGGACAGCGTCAGCTCCACAATCGCGCGAAGGTTCTCGGAGAACTCCGGCAGAGGTACCCGATCGCGGCTTTCAGCACTGTCGTTCGACCCCAACATCAGAGTCACAAACAGGGGCTCCTGCACCCACGGCGGAATCACGTGCTCACAGCGCTTCGGGTCGCGCAGCATCTCCAGCACCCAACGTGAGTTGTACCCGCTTAGCCCGCTGTTAACAACGTGTGCGCGGCGGACCAGCGCGTCACTCACCTTGGACACCCAGCTCGAGAGGTAGCCCTGCTGCGTGTTCGAGTCGCCTAGGAGGAGTACAGTATTCATGATGCGAGTGTCAAAGGAGCCGCTGACGGTGTTTTTGTGGACGGTCATTCCGCAAAGCCACGGTGTGGCATGCAAGGGAAAGGGCAGGAGAGGGAGAGGAAGCAAGGTTGCACTTGGCCATGGTTGAGACAGGGAAGCGGAAGCGTCCAAGATAAAGCTCCATTGCCGCATTAAAAGCTACAGCTTGCTCGACGGCGGTTAGCGGTAGTGTTGGGAGTGATGCTTGGGTGTCTGTTGTGAGGAAGAAAGGTGAGTTCTCCCCTGTCACCGCACCGAGGCTCCTACCCTCCTGGAAATAACGGCGTTTGACGACCTTGTTGACGCTGCACGAGGGAGGCGTCAAGCGAGTCGCCCGGTAACTCAAACGCGTTTGCCCTCCACGAGGATCACACAGAAGAGAGATTCTGGCGAGGTTTAGAGGCGAAACTGCCGTAGCTGGGAGAGAGCTTTTCGTTGCGGGTGGTGACATCAGGTTCGTGAGTGCTTGCGCTCCCCCCCTCTCCCCTGCGAAGCACCGCCTCCCTCGAGTCAAAGTTCCTCGATTGCCACTCTGAAGCCCCAAGGCTGGAGAGCATGTGCCGGAGTTGGTTGCCGACGCACCCGAAGGTTCCCACCAGCCCAGGACAGCAACATCAAGAACAAGGCCACGCCTTCCCCCCCCCTCCTCAACAAACCCCCTGTGGCATTCACGCCGGTGTTTTCTTTTTTTCGAGCGGCACCAGATTTGAGCCAAGAAATCGGGTACCCTTTCGCTGGAGCAGACTTCCGTCCCCACCCCATTGAAAGAACACGCCTTCATCCTGGTTGTGATAATCAGGCAGTGCAGCACCGAAGCGCGCGCTCTCTATGAGAAAGGGTGGATTGCTCTTCGTGCCCTCCTTGAGCGCAGAGTGGCGCCGTGGCACGACTTTATCCAACCACAGAGCCCCTCGTCAGTATCAGCAAAGGACCCAACACCCGAATCAACGTCCTTTAATTACAAAACAGTGGAAACAGGGGCAACACGCTAATAATGAGTAAGACCTGGGTGGGGCGTCGTCGACCCCCTTAATGGGGCCACCGGCCGCTCGGGGTGCCACCATCAAAGAAAGCTAGTAGGTGCGGTGTCCAAGGTTCCCTTTACCCGCCAGAACTTTGAGAAAACACTTCCCCCATCTTCCTCGCACAGAAACAGCTGCTAAAGCCGGATAGTTCAACACATTTGTCGGACACCACCTTTAAACGAGGCCAGCCTCCTGACGAAAAATACAGGCAGGCGGCTGCCGCACACTCGAGCCCCCCAATAGCGACTATTTGGGCTACTTTCTTTGAGGATTCTGGCGCTGCGCGCGTCACGCACAAACATCTCTGAGGTTGATGAGGGCCGTCCCTCGCTTACTTCTCCCGTTGATGGCGACTGCTACTCTCAAGGACGCATGGCTCGCTCGGATGTGGCAAGGCGTGCCCTCACTTGTTGAGGAGGCGGTGGCCACACGGTGCGGACGCCGGGGTGTTTCGGTCCGGTCTCTGGACGGCTGCGACGGTGTGCTGACCCTCCCAGGTGGTCGTTAATGCGCTCAGCGCGGTCCTCGTGATGGCCGTTGGCTTCTTCGCCGGTGGGGAGGCGGTTCCGGGTGTTTGGTGACCATGCTGCGGCCCAGGTGCGACACAGCGACTTCATGAAGGCAGCGCGGGGTGTGGTACCTGCCCCTGCCAAATGACACCCCCAACACAAGTCGGGGTGGCCAGCGGAAGCGGGTCGTGAACGAACATGTGGGGGCCCGCAAACAGCTCGTACGGGGTCAGGGTGATGAGGCACAGCGGGCTGCGGTGCGTGCCGGATGGATGTCCTCCCTGGATATCCGGCGAAGTGTGCGGCACGAAGTCCCGGCGCTCCTCAGCGGAGCAAAGCAGCAGTGGCGTTATCAGACCTGCACGGCAAGCGAAGCGGCCAGAGCATACCGGGCACAGTGCCGGGTCCGAGGCGCGCATTGCGAACACTGGTGGCGGCAGCGGTTTTTTGGGGGGGGAGGATGGGACGGCGCGGCAGCACTTGCTAGACGCTGTGGAAGACAGCACATCACCCACTCCCCGTCTGAGTTCCACCCAAAGTTCCTCGAAGGAAGCCAAGGCGCGCGCAGGCGCCTGTGCAGAATGGGGCTACGAGCGTCCCCTGCCAACGCGTCTCCTGTGCACCGCCATTGTGTATAGCTGGATCGTTGTGCTTGGGAGGCCGCCGTCGGAGGGTGCCAGCGCTCGTGTCTCGGTTTCGTGGAGTGCCGGCACGTCGTTGGAGGCCAGTGACCGGATCGGCGGCCCGTGCGCGTGTGGGATGTTGGGTGTTCTGACACGGCTGCCCCTGCCCGTTTGTCAACAGCCCCGTTCGTGTGCAGCCTACAGTGGCCGAGGCCACGCTAAAAGGAGAGGCAGACTCGACGCCCTGCCGGCGACAACCCGTGCCGATGCTGCGCCTGAGAGCGCCATCCGTGACAGACGCTGGCCCCGCGCTGAGTGCCATCGGAAGAGAACAAGAGTCCGTGACGACCACCGACGTTCCGTGGACATCCTTGTGTCGGGGTGCCGACATAGCACGGCCAGCCCCTTTCCAGACAGGAACAGCCCCGTGCGAATCACGTGAACGACAGAACGCAGCGAGAGCATGTCGACCTCTTTGAGAAGGTCCCCACCGTCTGCGCATTACTTGGCCTGCCAACAATTATGACTGCTGCGTCTGCATTGACGTGTTCGAGGAGGGGGGGACTCTTGACAATTTGCGCCCGCACTCTTCCACGACGTCGTCTCTGCCAACTGAATGTGCTTTGCCTCCGTTAGCACCGTGGTGGGGGGGGGGGTGGCAGATGCCTTACGGCTGGCCCTTCAGCGTTGCGTGGAAGCCCCTCCCGGCTTGAAGAGCCGTGTGGGTGCGGTCTTCAAAACGGTGACCGCGTGTTTCCCAGCGCCCCGCATCTGGCGAATGACCGCGCAGGAGAGCCTGCGGCTCGGGCGTTTCCGAATATAAGAGCCACCTGCCCCGCGAAAAGCTGGTTTTAGCGACGAGCACCACGGTCCTGCAGCGCATCTTGCCCGCGCCGAGCGCAGAGTAAAACAAGGTACTCTGCTGCTGAAAAATGTGGAGGGCTAGTCTGCTGTAGATCCCTGGTGCCCCCAAAGCAGCGGTCGCACGGCGGCTGATGCGGTTTTCTCTCGTGGGCACCAGCCTACTCATGAAACCTCACTATTTTCTGAATGCTGGCGTTCTTATCTCTGGGTGGGCTGGGGGCTCTGTGTTTGCCGTTTGTTTTCCACATTCGTCAACTTCAGGCTCGGTACGGCCCCCCCCCGCCCCCAAAGAACGCACGGGCGTGTCCTAAAAACAGCTCGTTTACAGGTGACCTTCTGCGTTTTTTCCTCGAGACGTGTGGGTATGGAAGGTGGTCCGGTGGTGTGCTGCGTCAAAACGGCGTCTGGGAGTCACGGGGCGGCGTTGACCCGCGGGTTTTGGCCAGAAGGTGCTCGCGGCGCGTTGGTTTGGGGTCGGGGTGGCGCGCGGCGGTCTCTTTTCTGCTTTCCAAAACCACCCGCTGGTGCGTGCGGTGCGCCAGCCATTTTTTTGGAGCTATGCCCTGGCATGGGGTGCATGTGGTGATCTGGCCGGTCGGTGGTTCGCCGGGGCCGGGAGGGGGGTCGCGGCGGTAATCTTCACTAATTTGCAGGGGCCGCGGCATGACCGGGCCGGCTTTCCTTTCGTTATGGTGCTGGGTTGCTTTCTCTTTCTCCCCGCACGCCACCCGCTCTTTTTTTCTGCGCTGCGCGGTGGTGGCGCCACGTTTGCGCCGACGCGTTTTCGCTCTGCTACAGGTCGCTTGGTTCCTTGTTTCCTTTTTGACAGGCTTTCGGCCCGGGATAGCGTTTCGTCTTCGTGGTTTCGTGTGTCATTTGGTGCTCCGTGGTGCGGGTCGGTTGTTCCTGTTTGCGCGCTTGTTTCTTTTTGTTTCTCGTGGCCACTGTGTTTCGGCCCAGGCGGTGGTGCGGCGGGAACGGCCCGGCCCCGGTGCCTGGCACCCTGCCCAGGTCCGGAAAAAGGGGGGATGGGGGTTCCAGCCACCAGCGTTTCGCGTGCTCCGGTGCTGGCGGCGCATGGTCATTTTCCCTCTTCCCGCTCGTGGGGAAAGCGCGGGCATCGCGGTGTGGTGGTTGGCGTGGTCGCGCCGGTGGTTGCTGTGCCGTCCTCCAGCTGGGGGGGGTTCTGGCCGGCCGGCCCACCCTGGGTGGCGGGGTCGCTAGCCCCTGTTCGCCGCAGCAGATGTCGGGGGGCGGCGCCCCGGAGGCTGTCTTTGGCGACCCCCGCCAGCGGTTCTTTTTTAGCGTGGCGGCGGGCGCACGGCCTGGGGAGTTTGTGCGCGTCGCTTTGGAATGCGGGGGGGGGAGGGGCGGGGAAGGGTGGCGTCGGGGTCGAGAGGGTTGTTGGTCGGGCGGGGGTGCGGGGTGAACAAAAGTGACTTTCTGCCTTCGGTGGGCGTGGGTGGGGGAACTCCGCTCGGCGGCCGTCTCGCCAGGGCCGTGGCCGGCCTGGGTTCTCGCGGGGGAAACGGTTTGTGTGTTTTACGCTTCTATTCCCCCACCCCTTCTGACGCAACGGGGCCGTAGTACAGCAGTCCTCAACCAAGGACCGCGTGAGGCGCGGAGGGGGTGGGGTGGGGAGGGGCACAGGTACGATGGGAGCGAGAGGTTCGCACGCAACAGCGACGAGAGCGCCACAACAACAGCACAGCGCCGCGGCAATCGTCAACGAGACGGAGCGTGCGTACCCGCTTTTCCCTCCTCACATTCCGGTGTGCATCCAGAACTTCAGTGCGGTCGCGCGTACATCAGCAGTAACGACACAGAGACCGGAGGAACAGGCTGCGAAATCAAACTCGGAGGCACGACAAGAAACGAACCCCGCACGGCCCCTGCACCCTGCACCCCCTCTTCTCCTCCCCCCCCCCCCGCACTGACGCGCTCACAGCTTCAGGCAGTAGATGAAGTCGTCGGCGTGGAGGGGGAGGGTGGCGGGCGGGTTGGTGATGATGTAGCGGAAGGACACGCTGTTGTCCGCGCTGACCATCTCGTGGAAGCGGTGGATGGCGAGCGGAAGGAGGGCGTTGTCGAGGCCGAAGGCGGTGGCGTGCTCGTACGCGGTCCACGTCGGGTCCGGCGCCATGACCGTGACGAGCAGCGACTCCGACTTGGAGGACAGCAGCTGCTCCAGCACGTCGAGCAGCTCCGGCAGGAAGTACATCTCCTGCAGGCCGGTGTCTAGCATGTGGCGGCAGACAACGCAGCCGGACATGAAGCTCGGCTCCGACACCCACTCCGATGACGTGCGGGCGTCGCGGCCCACGGTCATGTAGGCCGGCGCGAAGAGCGGCACGAGCTCGGCGTGGTCCACCTCGACAACGATGGGGATGTCGGCCGCCGCGTCGGCGCTGTCGTCCGCGTCGCGCGCCTCGGCGATGAGCTGGCGCACGAGGTGCATGACGAGGACGGAGAGCGAGTCGCCGTGCTCGTCGCAGCGGTCGCCGGCGGAGAAGATGACGACGGCGGCGGCGCGCGCCACGTTGCAGCGGCGCAGGTCGGAGGTGAAGAGGCCGCAGCCCTGCACGATGGCGAGCGTGCCGGTGACGTCCTCTTCGGTCCACATGTTGTTGAGGTAGTCGTAGTTCGCGTCGTTGGCGAGCAGCACGATGTCGCTGTCGGGGTCGTGCTGCCGCACGGGCCGCATGGCGTCGTAGTAGTCCGCGGCCTTGGCGGTGCGCGACTCGACGGCCGCCTCGCGCGACCAGTTGGTGCGCTCGTGCGCCGTGGAGAGGTCGATGAAGACGTAGTGGTGCTCGAGGTGGTGCGCGTCGGGCAGCACGCGCAGCACGCCGGACAGCGACGGCGCTGCGGCCGAGGCCGAGGGTGCGGGCAAGTGCGCGGACGATGCGAACGAGGCGCGGGTGGCGGCGCGCGCCAGGCCGGGCCACAGCACCGGCGACGCCACGCGCACGCCGCCGCCGCCCATCACGAGCGCCTCGTCCGCATCGGCGTCCGCGGCGTCGGCGTCGGCTGCGGCTGCTGCGGCGCTGTGCAGCAGGCTGGAGGCGGCGCGTGGCAGGTGCTGCGCCGCGCGCTCGGCGCCGCCGCCCACCTCGACGCGGTGCGGTCGCCGCGGCAGCTCCATCGCCCCGCTGCCGAGCACCGCCGCGCACGTCGTCGGCGACGCGCTGGCGATGGGCGGCGGGCTCGCGCTCGGCGTGGGGGCCGCGCTGGCCGTGCCGGCGGTGTCGGGCAGCGGCACAATCGTCACGGCGCTCGCCTGCGGGCGGCCGGTGGGGGGTGGCTGCTGCTGCTGGTGCTGGTGCTGCGGGTGCCAGCGACGGCGCGCGTGCGCCTGGTGCGAGCGCCGCCGCGACTGCGAGCCTGTCGCGCCGTCGCCGCCGTCGCCGCCGTCGGGGTTGTCCAGCGCGTCGCGCACGATCTCGTCCAGGGTGTCCTGCGCCGTGCGGCGGGCGTCGCAGATGACGACCAGCGTGCGCACGCCCACCAGCGAGTCGCGCGGCGCGAGCTCGACGGCGGTGTCGCGGCCGGGCGAGGAGGCGCCGTCGCCGCCGCCGCCACCGCTGGCGTCGCGCACGACGCCGATGAGGGTGATGCCGGTGCGGTACAGCAGGCGCGCGAGGCCGATGAAGGTGTAGTGGCCCTCTCGCACCGGCGGCGGCGCGGCAACGGTGTCGACGTGCTGGGCGAGCGACGCCTCGTACGTGCTCATCCAGTCCGGCTCCGCGCCGGCCAGGAGCTCGATGTCGGCGGCGCCGTACGTGAGCATGTCCCGCTTGCGGGCCACCATCTTCCGCATCGCACGCAGCGTGGCCTCGCCGCCGCTCAGCCCGAAGAGGTCCTTGAAGTCGCGCAGCTCCCACAGCGCCTCGGTGGTCATGGGGTCGAACATGCGCATGAGGTTGGCCACCAGCGGGATCATGCCGGGCAGCACGCAGCCGAGGCCCAGCAGGTTGTGGCTCATGCGCTCGAACTCCAGCACCTTCGCCGTGCCAGGCATCAGCGACTTGGTGTAGCGCGAGCGGTGCAGCAGAACGTAGAGCGGCAGGCTCGGGTGAACGCTTTGGACCATCATGACTTGTGCGGCGACTTCGTAGTCGCTGTAGTAGCCCGAGTTTGTGCCGGCGCCAAGCAGGAACATCGCGGATGCGCCGCGCGCGTTGCAGCGGTCGAGGTCGAGCTGGACGCCGGGGTCCCCCACGAGCAGGTGCACGGAGCTGCGGTACTTGGGGGAGTTGAGCAGCAGCAGCACCTGCGCGGACGGCTGCTCCTTCAGCAGCAGCACCACGCTCATGTTCAGGTAGTGGCGGTCTTCGGCGAAGATGTTCTTGAGCTGCATGTGCAGCTCGTTGTAGTCGATGTTGCCGCAGAGCACCACATGCTCCGTTCGCTTGAACCACGTCGTGTAGTACTGGTAGGACAGCTGGTAGACGCCAAGGTCTGCCACGTACTGCAGGATGGGCACGAAATAGCTGAAGCCCACGCCGATGAACACGATCATCAGCAGGCGGCCCTCCGTTGTGAGAGGTGTCACGTCGCCGTAGCCGATGGACGAGAAGGACATCACCATCATGTAGACCATGTCGAAGTACTCAATGGGGTCACCAGAGAAGCTTTCCACGGCCTGCAGGATGCCAACGCTGATGCCGATGACGGCGAAGCACTGGATCATTGAACGCACCATCTCGAGCCGGTTCTCCGTGAAGAAGGCGCTGATCTGCGGGTAGTGCAGCAGCGAGACGAGGCTCTCGTGCAGCCACCACACGCGCAGGAACATGGGGGCGTAGATGCGCGTCCAGCGGCGGTTGAGCGTGAGCAGCGCGCCGAGCGCGAGCAGCAGCATCCAGCCGCTGCTGAGGTAGTTCATGAGGGAGCGCGCGTTGAGCACGTAGTCGCGCTTCTTTGCCTCCACGGCCAGCAGCGAGATCCAGCTCGTCATGAAGACGGCGCTGAGCAGCACCTCGGCCACGAAGAAGCCGATGCCCCAATCGAACTCGCGCCAGTCCTCCGTGACGTGCCCGTTCTGCACGCGCAGGTAGATGCCGAAGGCGGCCACCTCGAGCCCGGCATTGCACAGCAGCAGCAGGATGGACACGTGCGAGTAGCGCTGCTCCACCACGTCGAACAGCTTGCGCAGGCTGTGGATGCCGAAGCCGCGCTGGCCGTAGCCGCGCACCCAGCGCTGCTTCATCGCCTCGCGCGGGATGCCGGTGGAGTGGCGCAGGTTGGCCACGTTGTTCTGCAGGTTGCGCAGCTGCGAGCGCACGGTGCCCTGCAGGTTGCGGAAGCGGCCCAGCAGCGTTGTCTGCACGTTGTGGCCGATGCTCGCCACGAACAGCTTCGCGTTCAGCGTGGCGCGCGCGGCGGCGGACGTCGCGTCGGTGGCCGGCAGCGTCGCCCCGTCCGCACCGGGTTCCTCGTCCGTGAAGCGCGCCGGGGCCGCGGCTGCATCGGCGGTGACGGCGGGGGGCGGGTTCGGGAAGCTGGACATCTCCGTCTGCGTCTCCGTTGTCGCGTCCGGGCCCGCCCCGAGCGCCGAAGACACGTCGCGGCGGTCCATCACGCGTGTGTGTGGGTGTGCGTGGGTGTGTGTGTAGGAGTGGTGGTGGTGGTGGTTTGGCAGCGGCTGATGTATGTGTGTACCTCTGTGCAGTCGTCGGCACCCCCTCCGGGGTGGCGCTACCAACACGTTCTGCACTGCCGCACCCACTCACGGACAACACGCACCGGCCAACCTGCGCGCAACTCTCGAAGTCTATCCGACAGGGCAGCGAAGGGTGGTGGAGGAGGAGCAACAACAAGGACAGGGATGAACCAAGACAGCGCCCCCCCCCCCCCCCACACACACACACACACAACGGACACACGACACACCGTCCAGCAGCAACGCCACGAGGACCTACCGTACACAGCCAAGCGAGCGAGAGACAGCTCGCACGGTGCGTGAGGGTTACAGAAGCCCCGACCTGCGCGCCGACAGCTCGGGACTGTGCTCCTGTGACGAACGGGGGGGGAGCCGGGGAGGCCACGACGAGAAGGAAGGAGGGGACGGAGGTCCAGGAGCGGAAGTACGTCGGAAGCCAGGCGCAGCCTCCCTGGGGGGGGGGGGCTGGGTATACCACGTACGTACAGGTGCTGCCTTGCGTGTGGTGCAAGCGGCGGCCGCGGCGGCAGCAGAGGGTCACGACCACCACCACCCACCACCCACGACCACAACAGGAAGTCACGACGAACACAGAGGGAGGGAGAGACGGAAGGAGAAGTGCCGCCTTCGAGGAGAGTGGGTCGCCGTGAAAGGGTATAAAGGGGGTGGAGGGAGGGGGGGGAGGGCGGCGGCGGCAGCAAAAGGAAGACAGCGCGAGGGGGGGGGGGGGATTGCTCTGCGGTAGCAGCTGCGGCTCGGGTGTGTGCTCACCACCGCAGTGTGTGTGTGTGTGTGTGTTTGTCCACACGTTCCGTCGATGTCGCCGTGTGTGCGAGGGCAGCAACAACTAAAACAGTGAGGAGACGGAGAATCAAGGAGAGCGGGAGAAGACACGTCGGTGAACGGGGAGTGAGCTGCGGTGAGGGGGCCGATGAGGGGGGCGGGGGGGGGCTGAGGGGCTTCGTCACTGCGGCGCCTCCCCGTCCTCCTCCGCCACTCACGTTGCAGCAGCAACAGCAGCAGCAGCGGCCGTTACATGTGTACGTGTGTATGTGTCTGCGTACCTGTCACGCCACAGCGCTGCGCATGGGTAACGCTGCAGACGGGGGGGGGAGGGGGGCTGACTCGCGCGAGGAGAGGGTGGGAGACCACACGCGACATCAGCGCTTGCCGCGTGCGTCACGTGCGTGTGTGTATGTGCCTGTGGCGGACGGACACCGTGCACTGGGAAGTCGTCCGTCTAGTTGAGCTGCCGACAAGACAACAAGCCCCAAGCCGTCGGCGAGGAGTTCCTATTTCTGTTTTTTCTTTTGTTTGTGTGTGTCTCTGGCATCACGGAGGGGTATAGAAGCAACAGCAATGCGGAAGGAGGAAGATACGGGGAGGGGGTGGGGTGGGGGGCAGCCAAGGAGGCGGGGGATGGGGGTTGTGCAAGAAACAAGATGGAAGAGAAGGGGCGGGCGAGGGGGGGGGAGGGGAGGGGGCACGACAGCCTCGAGCAACGCGTAGGGCCCTACACCCACACACACACACACACACGCACACAGAGTTTCACATCAGCATCCACGGAGCCAAACACCGCAGCACGCACCTCGGCCCGTCAGCCCGGCGTGATGTAGAAGAGGATGTCGTGGTGCTGGTCCACCGGCAGCGCGTGCGGCGGGTTCGTCAACACAAAGCGCTGACCGTGGATGGAGGGGTTGTGGGTGTCGGCGATGCGGCGCTGCAGGGCGATGGGGAGGAACCCGAACTTCAGGCAGTAGCCGACCACGTCCTCGTACGTGTCCAGCTCCGCCTCGCACAGCGACAGCGGCAGCCGCGCCAGTGCCGGCTTGTTCGGGGCGTGGCCGCTGATCAGCACGTCCATGACATCGATGAACTCCTCCATGAAGTACGTGCGTTGCAGCGCGGGGAACATCATGAGGCGGCTGATGGCGTTGCCGATGATGAAGTTGGGCTCGTAGACGAAGTCGATGCTCGCCTTGGAGCGCAGCCGCGGGTCCTCGGCGTGCGGCGGGAACAGCGGAAGGTTGGCCAGGCCCTCCAGCTCCACCACCACGGGGAAGTTCGGTGCGCTCTGCAGGATGTCGTTGATGGACAGCACCGTCAGCATCGACATGGCGCTGGTGGAGCCGGAGCGGCTGATGTCGCCGGCGTAGAAGACGCAGCAGCCGGCGCAGCGCTCGAGGCTGCAGCGGCGGAGGTCGGCGGCGTTCAGGCCGCAGCCGCTGATGTACTTGACGGGGTTCGCGCTGTCCTGGCGGTACACAGACCAGTAGTGATCAAAGTACGGCGCGAAGCTCACGTCGTTCGTGAGCAGCACGACGTCGCTGTCAGGGTACGCCTGCCGCACCGGCGCGATCACGTGGAAGATGTCGTGTGCGATGGCGGTGTTGGCCGCCTCATGCGCGTAGCGGCTCGAGGCCTCCCGCACCTTCGCGGAGGAGAGGTCAATGACGACGAAGTGGTTCTCCAGCTCGTAGGCGTCGTCGACGCGGGCGAGGGCGTCGCTACGGCGTTCGGACCCGCGCAACGACGCGTCAGCGAGAGCGGCGATGGTGGGCCGTCCCGCGCTGCTGCACGACGCCACGTCCTCGTCCGCAGACGCCACTTCGTCGCCATCGCCGTCGTCGTCGTCGTCCGCAGCGCTCTCCAGTGGCGGACGTGGGAAGACACTGCTGGCGCTCCGCGCAGCGGGGCTCGTGACCACCGACGTGACCACCCCTGCCGCTGCCACTGCGGTGCCCGAGCGTCCCTGTCGCGTGGGCAGCGGCAGCGGCCCAGGAGACGCCAGTCGGGAGGACAAAGGACTCATGCTCGTCGTACTGCTTAAGGTTGCTGGAGGCCTCCGACTCTGCTGTGGCTGCGGGCGTCGAGAGAGGTCAGAGCGTGAGCTCGGGGATGGGAAACCCTTGCTCGCAGAGGCGCCAGCGTACTCGTAGAGATTCCAGTCGTTCACCCCGTCGCGATCGTCGTAGCCGGCCACGTCACCGCTGCGCAGCCAGAAGTCGCGTGAGGGGTCGGTGTGCAGCCTCGCACGCTCACCATACCGCTGCTGCTGCTGCCGTTGTTGTTGTTGGCTTAGTTGTGCACGCAGCTGCCGTCGCTTCTCGCTGTCGCGCTCGTCCGGGTCCGGCGCCACGAGCATCTCTTCACCAAACGTCCGCTCGTACTCACGCGCGATGGCGCTCGTGGCATCCTGCGCGACCTTCAGCGTCTTCGCAATCAGTATCAGCTTGTTCGCGTTCGGGATCAGCTCGCGCGGGTTCAGCTGCACCACGTTGCGCACGCTCAGGATGCCGATCAGCGTCACGTCCTTCTCGAAGAAGGCACGCGCCAGCACGCGGAACTCACGGCCGCGCAGCGCATCAGGGATCTCCAGCCCGTACATGTCGTTGCGGAGCGAGTACTCGTACTGCTCCACCCAGTCGCGCGACAGCGTCGTGTCCGATGGCTGCGCCTCGTACGTGCGCAGGAGGTTCACTATCAACGGCACAACACCGGGCTGCGCCATGGACAGGCCGAGCAGGTGATGCATGATGCGCTCCACCTCGAGCACGCTGGCCGCATACGGGCTGATCTGGCGCACCGTGGGGTTACGGCGCAGCAGCAGGTGCTGCGGCAGGTCGCGGTCGTACAGGCTGACTGCCATGGACTGCGCGATGATGGTGTAGTCCTGGTAGTAGGCCGTCGAGCGCGCGTCCCCGAAGAGGAAGATGGCGTCGGCCTCGCACGCCTTGGCACGGTCCAGGTCTGCGGCGTTGGCGGGGTCGCCGACCATAAGCGTCACACGCCCCTTCAGCCAAGGCAGGTTCACCGTCAGTTGTGTTTCCGATGAGTGCTCCTCTGGCGACATCAACACGATGCGCGTGTCCAGGCACGCGCGCCAGCCCGCGTAGAAGTTACGAAGCAGCATGTCCACGGAGAGGTCGCTGAAGCTGCCGCAGATGATGACGTGCGGGTGGAACCAGTAACGACGCAGCCAGGAGACGACGCTGCCGCCTTCGAAGGTGTTGTAGAACTGCCGGCGTTCGACGATCGAGCCGAGGCGCTGGAAGAGCGGCAGGAAGTTGCATAGCCCGAAGATGATGAAGGCGACCATGAAGAGCCGCGTGATGGCCGTCTGCGGAGAGACATCACCGTAGCCGATGGTCGTAAAGGCTGACACCATCATGTACACGGAATTGTAAATCCCCATGTAGTCGCCCGTACACGCCTCAACAATCTGATGCGTCCCCACACAAGTGCAGAACACTGAGAAGACGCGGATCGCGTACCGCACCAGCTCACGCCACACATCTGGGATACGCCGCGCAAACTGCGGGTAGTCGATCAGCACGGTGAGACAGTCATTGATCCACCACACGCGGAGGTACATGGGCACCCATGCGGAGCGCCAGTCCGCGTGGTGCACGGCGCCGATGCCGACCACGATCATCGGGATGCTCGTCATGGCGTTGACGATGGACAGCCAGGACAGGATGTACGCCTTCTTGTCTTGCTCGAAGAAGAAGAGCAGCACCCACACCAACAGGAAGACGACGTTCAGCGCGATCTCGACAACGAACACGGGAAGGTTCCACGTGAAGGTCCACACCGTTGTGGCCGCCGCGACTTCGGATGTCCACACGTAGAAGGCCACCGACACGAGCTCCATCGCCGTGTGCGCGAGAAGGACGAGGATGGAGACGTTGGTATGTCGCTGATCGAGCAGCTCCACAAGCTTGCGAAGGGAGCGCACGTTGTCGTGGCGCTCGTAGTGCCGGTCGCTGTACACCTCTGGACGATCTGTGCGGCGCAGGAGGCGTTGCCGCCACGTCCGGTGAGGCGGGTCTCGACGGTCCATACGTACCCCCTTCCTTTGTTTTGTGATAGTCGCGGGAGGGGGGAGGGAAGGAAGAAGAAAGAGGAAGGGGGGAGAAGACACACAGACAGAAGTGTGTGTCTGTGTCTGTCAGTCGGAAGAGGAGACACCGAGCGTCAAGGGGAAAGAGAATAGAAGAGGGAGAGGGGGGGGGGGCTGAGACGATCAACTCGATCACCGCGACCGCCTCGACCCAGCGCACAGGCAACAGTCAAGAGAGAAGAAGAAGAAGACGAAGAAACAATAAAGTGAAAAAAAAAGGCGGATGAAGGCGCCACACACACACACGCACACACACACACACGGCGCAGTCTCTTCGTAGGAAGAGGAGAAGGGGGAGGGGGGGGGGCGAAGCACGAACTGTGGTACGTCAGTGAGGTGCTTGAGCAAGTCACGTGGACGTTGGGATCGCGAGAAGGATGCGACAAGCGCAACAACAACAGCTTGACTGGACAGACAGACACACACAGGCACACACACACATATACACATAGACAAACACACACAGACAAGCGAGACACACAGGGTGTGAGATGGGGGGAGGGTGGTGGATGGTGGATGGTGGAGGGAAGTTCCTTCAAGAAGAAGTTTTCAAATCTCAACGTACCCACAAGTGGATCAAAAAATAGAAAGGGGAGGGGGGAGGGGGTAACGCTGATGTGAAGGACGTCTCCGGCTCTCCCACCACCACCACCACCAACAGAGCAAGAGGAGGAAGAGAAAGAGGAAGAGGAGGAGCCAAGGGCCGCAGCACGGACTAGCAGAGAGCGGAGCTACAAAGTGGAAAGAAAGGAGCGGATGAAGAAGATAGAGAGGAGGGGTGCGTGTGTGGGTGTGTGTGAGGGGCAGGGGACGGACGTGCTGGGGGGAGGGGGGAGGGGGAGGGGCTGCTGCTGCTGCTGCTGCCGCTGTTACGAATTCGCCGTCAGCGCGGCTGGCCGGGGTGGGTGGGGGGTGGGGGGAGCAACAATGATCGTGCGAGTGTGTGAATGGCGGGGGGAGCGGTGGCAACGCGATGGAACGCAGTAGGAAGCAACGTCAACTTGCAAACACCATTACAAACACACACACAAAGAGGGAGGCGGACGGACACCGAGCTCGTTGTAGTGTCCACACACGTGAGGGGAGGGGAGGGGGGCAAAGGAGGCTAAGGGCAAAGGTAAGGAGACAAAGATAAAGGAGTTTGGTGATGGAGAGGGAGGGAGGGTGGGGGGTGGGAGGAGACGGAGCGACAGCTGATCTGCTGGTGTGGTGGTGCTGTGCAGGATTTCGAACAGGAAAGCACGCACAAACACACACACACACACACACGCGCACACTCAGAGAGACAAGGAGGCGTCACACGAAGACCTTAAGATTTTACCTTTACTTCGTATCGCTCTCGTTGTATGTATGATGATGATGATGATGATGATGACGATGTGTGTGTGTGTGTGTGTGTGTTGTTGTGGGTATCATATGGCTCCATGTGATACCCGATGACATAATCGGCAAGAGAGAGGGAGAGATAGAGATTGAGGGAGGCAACATAGAGAGGTAGTAAGATGGTTGATGGACAGCTGAGGGAAGAGCATCCGCGATGCGTGAGCCTTGCTCCCCCCCCCAGCGCCGCGCCGTGCCCCTTGCCTTCTCGTCTACGCCCTTCCGTTAACGTCCACTACTCCCCCCCAAACGAAAATAAAGAAGAGAAGAGGTGGAGGGTGTGCTTGGCGCTCTCCGTGTGTGTGTGTGTCTCCTGCCTGATCGTCAACCCCCACACCGCACCACCCTGCATACGCACGACACACGACGCACCTGGAGGTTCACTCATCCCTGCCTCCACCCCCGCTCTTCACTTCCACTGACAGGCGGTACCGACGTCTCCTCCTTGACGTGCTTCGTTTTCTTCTTTTTTTTTTGGCGGTGCCTTCTTGTTACTTGATGTGAGACGTCACTCGATGCGACGCTGCATACGCACACAGGCGTCTGTGTCTGTCTGTTGCCTTGGGGTGTCCGGCACATAACCACCGCGATGGTGACGGTGGCGCCGCTCCGACCACCACGTCTCATCCACACCCACACACGTATAGCCACCCCCCTCACACACACACGTACACAACACCTCTACATCACCACGCACAACGTCCGACTGCCGCCGCCGCTGCTGCTGGTGCTGCTGCTGCTGCTGCTGCGCGAAGCTTAGGGAAGCCGCTGTGCCATAGGAGTACACGCCTTCCTTGACTTCTTCGTCGTCTTCCGACCGGACCGCAATGAGTCGACGGAGGCGATGGCGCGCGCGCGTGTGGATGCTTGTCTTCGTTTTCGCATTCGTGAAACATCAACCGTCACGCCACGGTCGGCGCTGCACGGGAGGCAGGTGTGTGTGTGTGTGTGTGTGGCAGTGATGGCGGCGTCGGCTGTGATGCACGTGGCTGCTCGTCCCCGCCTTCGCGCTTGGTCACACGAGCTCGCATCAGCGGGGTACGACCGACTCGGGCTTACCTGCATCAGCAGCTACACCCTCTCCCACAGCGCCGCACCGACGGCCGAGCAGGAGTGCCTCGCATCGTGTCCTCCACGATGTTCTGGGTTCAGCCAGGCTCCGTGGAGGCTGCTGCGTGGGATGCACGCTGGACGAGTCCGACGTGGTCGGCCTCCAACACCACATTCTCGACGGACTGCTTCGAGATGACATCGTAGGTGCTGTGCAGCGCGTAGTGCCCCGTAAGGTGCACCACGTCTCCTTCCCCCACCTTGAAGGCGGGAAGACGTGCCGAGGGTGTGGGGGCCGACGCAGACGTGCCGCCGCCGCTGCTGCTGCTGGTGCTGCTCCGGGCTGTTGTCGTTGTTGTTGTTCTGGTCGTGGCTGATGCTTGCAACTCGTGGTACGGCTGGTCCACCACGTAGCGCACGAGCAGCTGCGCGCGGTACATCTTCAGCTGCCCAGGGCGGCGCTCACGGTAGCCGTGCACCTCCACCGTGAACTGAAGCACCCGCGGGCCCGTCAGTGCCGCCACCACCACTCCGGCACCAACAGCGGTGTGCGCCGTGGTGGTGGTGGTGGCACTGACGGGGTCGCTGGAAGACGGCGGTGATGATGATGATGACGGCGAGAGGGTCGGCACCGGCACGGCGTGTGCGAGCCCGCGCAGCGTGCCCAGCTCCACGGCACCCCGCACCGTCCCAACACACTGCACAAAAGAGATTCCCGTGCCCAGGCCGAGCCCGCTTTCACGCCACACCGCGGCGGTTGCCTCGTCCACCTCCATCAGGCGACCCGTCGGCATGGCGCTTGGGTACGACGATGACGCTGTGGTCGCTGTCGCCGCTGCCACCACGGATGCCCCTCCGTCCCTCGCTTCCTCCTGTGTCGTTCTCCTCTTCGCCTGACGACACGGAGTGCTCCGCAGCGGACGTGCTCGCCTTCCCCGCCCCGCGACCGCCACCGTCCCGCAGTTGACGCACGCGGGCCTGCACGGTGCGCAGTTGCCGCGCCAGCGCCTCGTTTGTCGGCTGCGAGACGGGCCTGTGCGGACGTCACTCGCGGAGGCGACGTGCACGCCGTGCCGCGTGCTGCGGTGCCGCACGAGGTTCGACTCACAGGAGGAAACGCTTGCCGCACTCCGGGCACCGGAAGCGCTCTTGAAGAGCCGTCGTCGCTGGAGCCGTCGTTGCGGTTGCTGTTGCTGTGGAGGTGGTCGTGTTTGTCGGTGTTGTAGCTGCCGCGGTTGAGGCCACTGTCACGTCATCCGCACCTCGGCCACCACGAAGTCTCCGAGGTGCCGCGCTGTAGGCGTGCCGTTTACGGAGGGAAGCGCGGAGGAGGCCACGCATCGGCGTGTGGCGCCGATGGGGTGGTGCTGCTTGCACCAAAGGACACAAGACGCGCGAGAGCTTCGCCAAAGTGGCTGCTGCTGCTGCCGCGGGGGACTGACGGAGCTCAGCATGTTCGTGCACGCCGCGGGGGTTCCAGCAACGCGGAAGTGGGCGGTGTCTGCCGTAGCGTTGCGCACAGCGGCAGATGCCCATCGGTGTACGGTCACAGCCCGCATGGGGAGGAGGGGACGGGGGGGGGGGGCTGCTAATGCTGCTGCTGCTGCTGCTGCTGCTGTGTGTGTGTGTGTGTGTGTGTGACGGAGTGGATGCGAGGAGCGAGAAGAGCAGACAGAGTTGAACCACACATGTGTGTATGTATGTGTGTGTGTGTGCCGTTCTTTTCTTACGGAGCCGTCCGAACAACGAGACAGGCTGATGCGGTCTCACTCCACACCTCATCACTCGGGTGCTTGGGAAGGGGGGAGGTGAATGGGTGGGGGGCGTAGGTGGTGTGACAGAGAGAGCGCATGCCCTTCAGTGGTCCTTGATGCATCTCTCTCTCTGTCTTGCTCAGCCACAAAGATCACCAGAACAAACAACATTCTCACACGTGCGCAACGCCGCCGCCGCCGATCCCCATCCCCCTCCCTCCGACGAGGACCGCCCTTCCTTCCCGCTCCCATCCCGTAGTTACATTCCACTCAAGACTGCGACACGTCCTTCGGGTTTTTTTTTTGAGGGCCCTTAGTGAAGACAAACAGACTTAGTCAAGAGGAGGTCCGAGAGACAGAGAACACGCCTGCAGGTTCCACTCAAGCATCTCCATGACACGACAGGGCCCTCCTGCCCCCCTTCCCCCACCCCCTCCGTGTCCGGTCCTTCCGTCTTCTTATGAGGCGGAGGACGTAGGGTGATAGGGGGTGGGGGGGGGGGCGGGAGTGAGACGGTGTGTCTGGGCTTCAGCAAGGGTGCGTGGAAGTAGGAGAAATAATAAAAAAAGCGAAGGAGAGCACCAACCCTCCCCCACCCATCAACACACTCACGTGGTGGTGGCGTGGTCTTCGTCATGCTGATGGTCCTAGCAGTGGGTGGAAGTCGTGGATGCGGTGGTGCGTGCGGGGTGGGGGAGTGGGCGGGAGCGCGGTGGGTAGGGTGAATGGGACAGCAGCAGCAGCAGCAGAGGCGGTGTCGGTGTCGGTGTCGTTGTTCTTCGTGTTGGCCGCCTCCTTAAGCGTGTCAGTTCTTCTTCTTATCGGACGCTGGTGCCTGGTCCTTCGGCTTGTCTTTGGCTGATCCCTCCGCTGTTCCTGCAGCGCGTCATAGAGGCCTTGGCCACGATGAGCACGAGACCGACGCGGACGGCGATGGCGAAAGGGCACAGCATTTTTCTTTTTTGAGCGGAGTGTGTGTGTGTGTTGATGTGTTGATGTGTGTGTCTGTATCGTAATGAGATACGATGTGTTGACACCGCGGACACTCGTGATGCGTGGGTTCTGGATATCGATGTGTGTGTGCGTGTGTGTGTGTGTGTGTGTGTGTGTGTGTATGTTGAGAGAGGGAGGAATGGAGGGGTGGACGGCACGAGAAGGTACACATCGAGCGAAGAGGGGGGCTCACAGAGTGTGCGTGCAGGCCGGAGCTAGGGGATATGGAGGCCCATGTGGCGGTGGCGGTGGTGGTGGTGGTTCCGCAGCAGATGCGTATGGTAGGGGGACAGGCACAACACAGCGCTGTAGTGCCTCCGTGACACTCGACGTGACCTCTTTACGCCAAGGCGCGCGTGTCCTGCAGTTCTCCCCAATCAGCAGCCATACCCACCCACGCACTCACGCACGTCATCACGTCCGCACTACGCCGTCCACGACGAGCTCCGTCGCCACAGAAGCTCGGGCCGCCTCCATCAACAACAAGCCAAACAAGCAAGTCCGAGATGTTCGGAGCTTTTCTTTTTTCTTTTCTTCCCTCCCTTCCATATTCGAACAGGTTTTTTCTATGAACAGCAGTGAGCCGCACGCACCTTCATGATCCAAGCGGAGAGTACAGACGTAAATGAAGTGCACACACGTACACACACACACTGACACACAGACACATCAGCACAGGGGGTACCATCAGCTCCCCCCTCCTCACCGTATCTTCTCGCCTGCCTCGACACGTCCGTCGCCACTATCATACTCATCATCACGCAGCAGGGCATCTTGCTTTCTTCACACATGCTTCACGTGGTGATGGCTGTCCAAGCCCTCCGGCGACACCGCCCCCTGCCGGCTCCGGGTTGTAGGTCAGGGTTATCTGCCGTGTGCGCCACGACTCCCGCGGGCGGTGCTGCTGCGTAAGAAAAGCGTCCTGCGCCCACAGCAAACGCATCTGCTGGCCCGCTTAACGGGGTCCGCACGGCGGCGCGACAGCGTGCGGCCAGTGGGGTCGAGGTAACGCACCTGTCCCCCACCCAACCCACTCGTGGCCGACGTCCGAGAGCACTGGTACGCGTTCAGGCACGAGCCGCAGCCTGTGGCAGGGCCAGCAGAAGACGGGCGAATGACGGGAGGCAGCCGTCACCACGGAGGCAGCCGTGTACGACGTGGAGTTGGTTCGCGGGACGGGCGTCGCCGGCACGAGGGTGCCCGTGCCTGGTCGCGTGCTCGTCGTCGGGAAAAGCGAAACCGTTGGTCTCCCGTCGCGTCAAAGACGATGTTTCGCCGCGCGGCGCTGCTGGGCAGAGTGGGGCGCTGGAGGTGGCGGCGGCGGAGGCCGCTGCACGCGCCGCACCGACATGCCGCGCGCGTGCGTGAGCGTCACCGGAGGGCGTGGGCCGCAGACCGCACTACGTGTCGGCGCCGTAGTACCCGTCGTCGTACGCGTCGTCGTCGCCGTGATGACCTGCGAGGGGTGGCGGAACCGCGGCTGCGGCGGTGTTCCGGTTAAACAACATCTCACGCACGTCAACGTTCTCGCCATCAGCATCATCAACATCAACATCATCAGCATCCCCATCAGGCGCTTGCAACGCTGCCCCGCGCGTACCCCGCTGAGGTGTGTGCGAAGGGTAAGGCACCGATGGCGGAAGCGGCGACAACGGAGCCGACGCGTGGACGCTGTGGACCCGCGCCGCTGCCGCTGCAGGGCGCAGACACATTTCCTCCAGCTCGCGCTCCCGTTGCTGGATGTAGCGCTGCAGACGCAGAGAGGGGTCCACGTAGTGCAGGAGCTGATCGTTGCCGTCACGCACCCCACCAGGGGTTTGAGGCGGTGGGTGGCTGCACTCTTGTGACGCTGCATGGGCAGCCTTGCCGCCCCCCGGTGCGTGCGAGGCGGAGGATGTCGAGTGCAGCGGGAGTGCCTGCGACGGTGGCGGTGATGGCGCTGCGGGCGAACACGCTCCGAGGCCACCACCATGGACAACACCGCCGACGTTGTAAGGTGGGGCTCCGGTGTTGGTTGGCCAAGGTGGAGATGGCTGTTGTTGTTGTTGCTGTTGCTGCTGTTGATGTTGATGGTGTGGCGGTGCGGCGTGCCACAGTGCGAGTTGTTCGAAGACGCCGTCGATGTCCTCCTCCGATGGATTTGGGTATCCCGCCTCTGCCAGGGCCGCCCGTACGCGCTGCACGTCCTCGGCACTGTGCCGCTGGAGCAGCAGCAGCTGGGAGCGAGACCGCTGTTGCTGTTGATGGTCTTGCGCTTCACTTTGGTCCGCCGCCGCTGCCTTCGTCGTGGATGCGGTGTCGCGCGACGGCTCTTGCCGCTTTGGCAGCCCGTGGCTGCTCGTCGTCTTATCCGAGCCACGGCGCTGCTGTCGCGCGTCGGCCACTACACTGGAGCTTCTTCCACTCTCGCGAAGCGTCGTGGTCGTTGCTGATGTTGCAATGGTGGATGTCGCGGTGGTTGTCGTGTGAAGGCTGGAGCTCCGCGCTATTGCTGACGCTGAAGCTGGTGCTGGTACGGCTGCCTGTACGGTACGCTTGGCGTGTACATCGGAGGACACCGAGGTGCTGGCGGAAGCGGAGGCGGAGGAGGAGGGAACAGAGGAGGCGGAGGACGTTGCTGCTGTTACTGCTGCTGCTGCTGCTGGAGAAGATGCGACACCGCCGCCAGAGCGAGAGCCGCTGCTGTGGCCGAGCGAGGGCATCTCCTATCGAATCTATGAAGAGGGAGGAGGGGGGGGGGGGGCGGCGCTTGGAAGGAAGAGACCTGCGCGACGCCACTCTCTGTGTGCGTGTGTGTGTGTACAGTGTGGACAGAGCGAGAGATGAAGACAAGGGAAGCGTGGCGTGCGTTGTGAGACGAGGGCCGAAAAAAAAGAAGAAAACGAAAAAGGAAAACAGAAGGAAGTGTAGAGACATGTCAAGCGTGGCTTGCTGGACCATCCGCGCCGTGTGAAGGCCGAGGGAAGGAGGAGGAAGCGGAGGGGTGGGGGCGACGGGGCGTGTGTGTGTAGGAAGTGATGTGAGGGGGGGGGGGGCGAGTGCGTCTCCTTCCTTCTCCTTAAAGTACTTACAGAATAAGCAGAACGGGAGCCTCCAACACACCGCCTCCTCTCTTCACCTTCACACCTTCCCCGCACCCATTTCTTTGTCGTGGCGCCTATCTGCATCGCGCTTGCACTCTCACACACACACAGAAGCGCAGCAATCCCATCAACAGGAGTTACACGCGCGTCTGCCTCTGTGTGTGTGTGTGTGTGTTTGTTGCATGTGCTCGGCTTGCACGGCAGCAACGGCTGATCGATTGATATATTTTTTAATATATTTTTATTTTTCGAGTTTTTTTTTCTTCTTTCAGTGTTTAGGGAAGTTTTTTTTTCATTGTGTGTTGTGTGTGTTTCTTTGTTGTTTCTTTTGTTTAACGGCAGCACATCAGCGGAGGGGGGGGGGGGGGAGGGGGGTGCGGCGTGCGCGGTGTGCGATGTGCGATGTGCGTGGTGTGGGATGAGGTCGGGGGTGCGATGCCGTTAAATGTCCTTCTTGTGCTTGCGTATGTGCGAGTGTGGGGAATTCTCTTTTTTTTTTCCTTTTTTTTGTTTTGTCAAAAAAGGAAACAACAACAACAAAAAGAGAAAAATAGAAGTAGAAACAGGTAGGACGGACGGAGGAGGAGCACAAAGGGAAGGGGGGGGGGAATGGAATGTGCCCGTCTGTCTGTCTCTCTGCGTGTGTGTGTGTATCTCTATGTGTCCCTTTCTTTTATTTTGGATAGCGAACGGTCATCATGCGCATCCATCGCCGTGATCATCTCTCTCCAGGGGGCGGGGGTGGGTGGATGGGACGGGACGAAAAAAAAAAAGAACAACAAGACACACACACACACACAGAGGGAGATCTGAGAACTGGAGCGAGGAGCAAGCAAGCAAGTCATCACGCGAGCGAGCGAGCGAGACGGAGGGGGGGGGGGGAGAGATAGATAGATAAATAGAAAGGTGGGAGCGAGCTCGTTCCGCGCTGCTGAACAGCATACCAGGGGGGAAGGAGGAGGAGGGGGGAAGGAGGAAGGAAAATAAAAGAACAACAACAACACAGAACCCGCTTCAAAAAGAGAAGAAGGGGAGAGACGTGAAGAAGAAGACGAAGGACAGAAGAAACACAACAACAAGAAGATGATGAGCGTTGATGATGTCGGTGATGACAGTGATGGCTGCATCCGACTCCGTTCCCTCTGTCTCTCTCTTTGTGTGCTTTTCGGGAAGAGGGGGAGGGGGAGACACGGCGGTGCCTTTTCATTGCCTCCTCTCTGTGCAGGATCTGTAAAACGCAACGTGCACACACACACACACACACACATACACACACAGACAGACACACACGCCTCTACACCTACCCCCAGTGTACATGTGTATGTGTGTGTGTGTGTGTGCACTGCGGCCCTGGAGATAGAAAAGAACAACAAAAAATGGAGTCCCGCAAGAGAGGATGGCGGAGGGGGGCGGAGGCGTCAAAGCGGCAGGTGCGTACACGATCCTTCAATTTTCCTTTTTTCCTTCTTGTGCTTGCAGGACTCCGTAACGTTTGCGTAATGCTGCTGACGGGTGCACGTGTGTGTGTATCGGTGTCAATCTGGGAAGCTCTCCCACTCTCTCTTGTCCTTCTTATATGTCTTTGCAGACAGGACACACAGACGCATCACACACATCACACACTTGCACACAGCGCACACTTGCACAGGACTCCCTCTACACAGACAAAGTGCGAAAAAAAAAAAGACAGAGGAGAAGAGAACACAAAAGGGAGAGGGAGGGAGGCGAAGGTGAACGTCGAGAAGAGGCAAGAGTAGCTCGAGCACGCACACCGCAGCCACGCAGGGATGGCGGACAGGGAAGGAAGAGGTCGTGTATGGGAGACCTCCCCCCTCTCGTGCACCACCACCACCGTCACCGCCACCCCCGCTCCGTCTCCTCCCGCCCCTCTCTTCAACACAACTTGCCTTGCCGCGGGTCGTCGCCAGCCCGCCTCAGTCGTCGCTGTCGACCCCCCCTCCCCCGCGCCGCGACGTCCAGAGGCTGCGCTTACCGAGGCCGGCGAGAAGGACGAGGGAAAGCCGGTCCATGGAGCACCCGAACAGACCACGTCAAGGCAGGAGAAGAAGGACGAGGACCAACACCAACATCAACAACAACAACAAAAGAATGAAACCAATAGAAAGAGAGAGCGGCAGACACACAAGACACTTCGTCAACGGCTAAGACGCTGACAGCTCGGGCGGAACCATTACGCAACTCGATGCCATCACCTGCAACACATACACACCGACACACACAGAGACACCGACACACTGACAGAGGGAGAGAGACGGCCACCACCCCGCGCTGAAGAGGAGCTTTCGAAAAGGAGAAACAGAAGAAAAAAAATGGAGCGAAGAGAAAGAAAAGAAGAAAGGGACTGAAGTGGTGCTTGCAGTGGGGTGGCGAACACCACGAGACGGGGGAGGGAGGGACGGAGGGAGAGTCGCCGGTAGCGAAGGCTGTGAGACAACGCAGGCGCTGTCAGTCTCGCACATACACACACATACACGTACACACACATGCATGCCTGCATAAAAGCACCGATCCCGTCACTGAGAGTGCCCCCCTCCCTTGCCGCCGCCCTCCGCGCCGCACGCACGCATGCAGAGCCGTGCGGGGGGTGATGCGTGGGCTTGACTTACTCGCCGAGGTAGGCGGCGAAGTCCACGGGCAGCTCGTCGATCTGGGTGTGGTAGTGGGCCTCGATCTCGTGCAGCAGCTCCACGTCCTTCTCCGTCACGAAGTTGATGGCAACACCCTTACGGCCGTAGCGGCCGCCGCGACCGATGCGGTGCAAGTAGTTCTCCTTGTTCGTCGGCAGGTCGAAGTTGATGACGATGTTGACGTGGTGCACGTCGATACCGCGGGCCACGAGGTCCGTCGTGACCAGCACGCGCGAGCTGCCGCTGCGGAACGTGTTCATGACGCGCTCGCGGTCGCCCTTCGACATCTCCGCGTGCATGCTGCTCACCGTGTGGTTGCTCTTGTTCAGCTTCTCCGCGATCCAGTCCACCTTGCGGCGGGTGTTGGCGAAGATCACGGACTGCGCGATCGACACGGTCTCGTACAGGTCCATCAGCGTGTCGAGCTTGTGCTCCTCCTCCACGGCAATGAAGAACTGCTTGATGCCCTCCAGCGTCAGGCTCTCGCGCTTCACCAGAATGCGCACGGGTTCGCGCATGAACTTCTTGGTCAGCTCCAGCACCTCCTCCGGCATCGTGGCGGAGAAGAGCGCGACCTGGATGTCCTTCGGCAGGAAGCGGAAGATCTCGTAAATCTGGTCCGCGAAGCCCTGAGACAGCATCTCATCAGCCTCGTCGAGCACCAGCACGCGCAGGGACTCGGTGCGGAGCGCGCCGCGCTTGATCACATCCGACACACGGCCGGGCGTGCCCGCAGCCACGATCACGCCGGCCTGCAGCTTGCGCAGGTCCTCCTGCACGCGCGTGCCGCCGACGAAGGTCTCGCAGAACTTCGCGCTGCTCGACAGGAACTCGCCGATGCGGCTGATCACCTCAGCCGTCTGCAGCGCCAGCTCGCGCGTCGGCGACAACACCAGACTCTGGATCATGTTGTGGCGGAAGTCTAGGCGCTGCAGCAGGCCGATGGAGAAGGCGCCGGTCTTGCCGGTACCGGACTGCGCCTGCGCGATAATGTCGCCGCCGCGCGTGAACGGGGCGATGGCGCGCTGCTGGATGCTGGACGGCTTCTCGAAGCCGTACGAGTAGATGCCGCGCAGGAGGTTCTGGTGCAGCGGCATGTCGTCGAACGACGGGATCGGGCGGACGCCGGGCTGGTCATCCACGAAGGAGTCCTGGTCCTGGGGAGCAACCTTATCCTGAGCAGACATGGTGGATGTCGTTGGGACGGGGTGTGTGGTTCGGGTTAAAGTAAATAAAAGGAAGAGGGCTGAAAGAAGAGGGCGGGTTAGGAAGGCGGGAATCAACTGTGCCGTGGAGCGTGCGGAAAGAGCGTGTGTGCGTGTGATCGGCAAGCAAGTGTGTGTGTGTGTGTGTGTGGATGTGTGTGGGTGTGTAGAGAGAGAGTGAAGGGGACGGGGTCAGAAGTAACGGAAGAAGAAAGAGGAAAAAGTCAAGAAGAGGTGTACGAGGCACCATCACAGCCCGTGTGCAGCGACGCGACGGCGCCGTCCGCAGTGCCGTTGTACTTCCTGGTGTCAACACATGCAGCATGCACGCGGCCATCAAGCGCCTGATCATCGGCAAACACGTCACGCAACGGTGATGGAGGGGGTGTGGCTCGGGGGGCGGGGGAGAGAGAGAGATAGGAGCGAGCGTTCTCTGGCTGTGGCCCTCGCCAGCTGATCGGCTCGCACTCACATAGACGAACATGCAGAGGACAAAAAAAGGGGCGGTCAACAGAGAGAGAGTGTGTCTCTCGCTCATGCTCCGTCTATCCCTCTCATGTTGTCGTAGAATGCATCTGCACCCCCCATCTCCCCCCCCCTACACACACACACACTCAGAGAACAGCCGCGGCAGCATGCTGCCAGGGATGCCGTTGATGCTGTCGGCCATCACTTCAGGGCTGTGATGCCCAGTGTTGTCATTTTTTTTTGGTGGTCCTTGTTGTCGTGTAGGAAGGAAAAGAAAGGAAACACGTGGAGCTCCATCAAGCGGCGTTTTTCATTTTCATCTTTTCTTTTTTTGTACGCGTTCTTTTGTTCTTGGGCTTTTGCTTGAGTGTGAGTGTACGTGTGATAATGATGATGATGATGATGGTTGTAGTCGTTGCTGGGGGCGATGGACGGCGGGGGAGGGGGAGGCGGGGAAAGGGTGGCGCCTGGAGAGAGAGGTAGAGAGCAAGGAACACTTGGGATGGACCATTGCTGCCACCCCCCCCCTCCCCCGCCCCCTCCTGCACCACTTCACTTTCTTCTCTCTTTCTGTTCCCCCAGCACCACCAACCCCGCCCCCCTGCCCCCCCCTCTCTCTCTTGCCTCGGAAGAAGCACGCATGGCACATCAACACAAAGACAGACAAACCCACACACACACTAACCCACACACTCATGAACACGTCTAACAGATGCACTTCCAATCGCCCTATCTGATGCGTTCTTTGTGTGTGTGTCTGTGTGTGTGTGTGTGCTTGATGCACTTCTCTACGTGTGTGCGGGGGCTTGGCGGCCTGTGGGTGGGGGGAGGGGGGAGGGGGAAGGGAAGGGAGAGACGGTAAGAGGGAGGCACCGGGGGACATGTGCGTGCGTTACTTGTGCTGCTAGCCCCCCTCCCCCCTCCCTCTCCAACCCACTACACAAACCTCTAAACACACCTCACACCACCACCACCATCAGCATCATCATCATCATCGCCGTCACGTCGCTTAGATCGTCTCCTTGTTTTCGCGACTGTATGGTTTCCTTTTGCACTTTTCTTCTTTATTTTTTCTTTTTTTTCCTTTTGTCTTGTCTTTAGGGAAGACAACAACGACGGCGGCGGCGTCGAGCGAGGTGAAAGACAGAAAACTTCTCCTCCTCCTTCTCCTCCCTGCACCTCCACCCCCCCGACGGCGCCGTGAGCCCATCCGCACAGTCCTCACCATCGACGTCAAGTTGCATTTAGTTAGGGTAAATGGAGTAGAGAGAGAGAGAGACGGACAGACATCAGCACAGACACACATCAACACACACACACACAGATAGATACCGGGAGAGAGGGCAGAAAAAGAAGGGAGAGAGGAGGAGGAGGAGGAGGAGGAGGAGGAGGAGGAGGAGGAGGAGGAGGAGGAGGAGGAGGAGGAGGAGGAGGAGGAGGAAGGGGTCGCTAATGATCACCGATAGAGCTCGTTGCGCGTGTACAAGCCACACACACACATACACGTACACATGCCCGCATGCACTTCGAATGATATGTGTATGTGTGTGTTGTGTGTGGACCATGTGTGCACCCTTGTCTCTCTCTCTCTCTCTCTTGCGCTTAATTTTTAAATCCCTCGCACCCCACCACTTCTCTACGCACCGCCTTCATCGGAACTCATAAGAGGAAATCAAGCAAACACGGGAAAAAGTGAAGTGGAAAAAAAAAAGAAGGATGCGTGTGCTGATCACTTCACGGGTGGCCACACGCGCATGCACACACACAGAGACAGACACACACACACACGCTGACATCAACTCGGTGCGACGGGAAACAGAACAACAAGAGCGCCCATTGAAGGTGAAAAGAAGAAGAAAAACAAAAAAGGCTGTCCATGCAGCGCTGGGAGTGTCAGAGCGAGACAAGGGAAGGGGGGGGGACGGAGGACGGACTGATGGAGAGGGGGGTGGGTGGGTGGGTGGGGTGGCACTGGACAACTCCGCCCATCACACACGCCCCCTCCTCCCCCGTCCAACCGCCGCTCCCACAGCCGCCCTCCACGCACATCGGAGGCTCGCAGCGGTTGAGGGTGGGAGGTGTGGGAGGTGGATGGGGGGGGAGGACGGAGGAGGAGTTGGCAACGCTGTCACCACAGGACAGCGCTCAGGTGAACGTGATCAGACGTCCGACGTTGCTTTTCGTGAGCACGCCACCACGACCACCACCACACGTCGTCCTCCAACCCCACTTTGCTCCTCCTCCTCACCTCCTAGTCCTAGTTATCACGGCACACGCGCGACACGGTGCACCCATCGATTTCGTTGCCAGACGTGCCATCGCTGAGGGAAAGGAGGGGGAGGGGAGGGGAGGGGACTGCAGGCCCGTCACTGAGAGTGCCCCCCTCCCTTGCCGCCGCCCTCCGCGCCGCACGCACGCATGCAGAGCCGTGCGGGGGTGATGCGTGGGCTTGACTTACTCGCCGAGGTAGGCGGCGAAGTCCCACGGGCAGCTCGTCGATCTGGGTGTGGTAGTGGGCCTCGATCTCGTGCAGCAGCTCCACGTCCTTCTCCGTCACGAAGTTGATGGCAACACCCTTACGGCCGTAGCGGCCGCCGCGACCGATGCGGTGCAAGTAGTTCTCCTTGTTCGTCGGCAGGTCGAAGTTGATGACGATGTTGACGTGGTGCACGTCGATACCGCGGGCCACGAGGTCCGTCGTGACCAGCACGCGCGAGCTGCCGCTGCGGAACGTGTTCATGACGCGCTCGCGGTCGCCCTTCGACATCTCCGCGTGCATGCTGCTCACCGTGTGGTTGCTCTTGTTCAGCTTCTCCGCGATCCAGTCCACCTTGCGGCGGGTGTTGGCGAAGATCACGGACTGCGCGATCGACACGGTCTCGTACAGGTCCATCAGCGTGTCGAGCTTGTGCTCCTCCTCCACGGCATTGAAGAACTGCTTGATGCCCTCCAGCGTCAGGCTCTCGCGCTTCACCAGAATGCGCACGGGTTCGCGCATGAACTTCTTGGTCAGCTCCAGCACCTCCTCCGGCATCGTGGCGGAGAAGAGCGCGACCTGGATGTCCTTCGGCAGGAAGCGGAAGATCTCGTAAATCTGGTCCGCGAAGCCCTGAGACAGCATCTCATCAGCCTCGTCGAGCACCAGCACGCGCAGGGACTCGGTGCGGAGCGCGCCGCGCTTGATCACATCCGACACACGGCCGGGCGTGCCCGCAGCCACGATCACGCCGGCCTGCAGCTTGCGCAGGTCCTCCTGCACGCGCGTGCCGCCGACGAAGGTCTCGCAGAACTTCGCGCTGCTCGACAGGAACTCGCCGATGCGGCTGATCACCTCAGCCGTCTGCAGCGCCAGCTCGCGCGTCGGCGACAACACCAGACTCTGGATCATGTTGTGGCGGAAGTCTAGGCGCTGCAGCAGGCCGATGGAGAAGGCGCCGGTCTTGCCGGTACCGGACTGCGCCTGCGCGATAATGTCGCCGCCGCGCGTGAACGGGGCCGATGGCGCGCTGCTGGATGCTGGACGGCTTCTCGAAGCCGACAAGTAGATGCCGCGCAGGAGGTTCTGGTGCAGCGGCATGTCGTCGAACGACGGGATCGGGCGGACGCCGGGCTGGTCATCCACGAAGGAGTCCTGGTCCTGGGGAGCAACCTATCCTGAGCAGACATGGTGGATGTCGTTGGGACGGGGTGTGTGGTTCGGGTTAAAGTAAATAAAAGGAAGAGGGCTGAAAGAAGAGGGCGGGTTAGGAAGGCGGGGAATCAACTGTGCCGTGGAGCGTGCGGAAGAGCGTGTGTGCGTGTGATCGGCAAGCAAGTGTGTGTGTGTGTGTGTGTGTGGATGTGTGCGTAGAAGGCGCATGTTTTGCATGGGCGACGACCGGGGAGGAAGAGGGAGAGGGGGGCGGAGCGGAGTGAGCGATGAGTGAGACGGATAAAGCCGGTGTGGCGAAGGGCACAGGTAGAGACGTACACACACGAGGTGGGAGTCAATCCGCCTTTCCGCACTGCCGTTGGCAGACCGCAAGCGGAGGAAGGGGGAGAAACCGAAAAAAAGGAGTAAGGAAAGCCGTTCGGGAAGAGGCGTCCACACTTCGAGTGCGGGGGGGGGGGGGGGAGGGCATTGATGAAACAACAGGGCCCGCTAAGAGTTGACGGAAGGAAGTTCTTGTCACTGCCTCGGTGTAAGTGTGTGCATATTGTGTGTGTGTTTGTGTGTGCGTGCAGCAGAAACACACATACACACACGCGAAGATTCAATAGCGCTCTGCTCGGACGACGGGTGCTCGTGCGGAGCACGCGCGCGGGGAGCGGGAGGGGGAGGGAGGTCGCTTGGACGAGTGCGGAGACGAAGTGCAGGCGACACACGCCAACAACCACCACGCACGCACCTACACCCCCTCCGCACCACTGCCCTCCCTCCCGTCAACGCACACCACTCGCTGTCCCCCGTCACGGCGGTGCGGGGAGCTGCGCGTCCACGGAGCGCAGGCCGACGTCGTCGATGAAGCGGCGCACGTAGTACCGCAGAGTCGCTCCACCTCCGTCGCGAGCCGTGTTTCCTCATGCTGACGCAGGTCCGGGTGCACCGCCGACACGTACTGCGCCAACGCAACGGCAGCGGGCACAGCATCAAGGGCAAGACGCGCCGGTGTGCCGCTCTCCACTGATGCGGTGCCCCGCTGAGGAGGGCGACGGCGACATCGTGAGGCTGCCGCTGTGGGTGCGGCGCTTGTGGCCTCCTTTGCCTCGTCCGCGATACGACGAATCACAATCGGCAGCTCCGCGGCACTGCGCGTGCCGAAGCGCGGAACAGCTCGTACACCCCCCGTAGTCGACGCGGTAGCCGGCGACCTTGACGTCCACGGCGCGCCGCCGTGTGGGCTGGTCGGATGGCAGAGGAAGACGGTGTGGCACGGCGCCTCCCATGCCATCGGTGTCGTGGAGGTGGCGCAGGAGGCTGCAGCACCGTGGCCGCCCATCGTGTCGATGACCGCCCTGGGCTCCGCAGGAAGCACAGACGATTCTTCTGAGCCAGGAGCGTCGAGAGGCGCGGCGCCCGTCCCGCGTACGTGACGGGCCGTCGCAGGTGCCTCGTCGTCTTCATCCTGGAAGAGGCGCTCCTCGCCCGATGCGCGGCCCGGCGGCTGTGTCTCCACTGACGGCGCCGGCGCACTCGACGAAGCCGACGCATCCCGTGCCTGCTGTTGCGTGCTCGCGGCGAGCAGCGGATCCAAGAAGGCGGTGCTTGCCGGCTGTGACACCGCGGCTGTTGTTGTTGTTGTTGAGGCGACGTTTGTGGTGGGGAGCACCGGCAGCGGTGATGACGCTGCAGGAAAGTCGACCCCAACATCAGCGTGTCGCTCCGCGTGGGGGGAGAGCGATAGTGCGACGCTGATGTGTGCCGTCACGAGGTTGAAGTCGCCGAGCGGGGCTGCTGGTGACGAGGTCAGCGTGAGGCGCGCGGACGCAAACGCGTGGGCACTGTATTACAGTTGCCCATTACGATTCGCCCTTCACTGCGCGGCGCTGTTCGCAACGGAAATCCTGCAGCCTGCTCAGTAGCAGTCGCCGCCGCCGCCGCCGTCGTCACCGTCGTCATCATCGCGGCTGTCGATACCATCACGCGCACGCTCGCGTAGGAGTGGAGGCGGTTGGCGTTTCCGATGCAGAGCGGCGCTGACATGGCAGCTTCGTGGTCGCCGTCACGGGAGACTACCGACGGGCTCCCCACATCACGAGCACCACCACCACCACCACCACGTCGTCATCGTCATCGTCGTCGTGAGCGACGTGCGTGTCCGTCTCCACCACGAAGGAAGAGAAGTCATCGAACAGGTTGAAGGCTCCGACCTGCAGGCGAACACCGCGCGGCACGACGATGCGGGCATGCGGCAGTACAACACAGCCCTCATCGAAGCGCACGTCCCCGTCCACCACGGCGGACGGACTCTGGTAGAAGAAGGTTGGCAGCGGTATCATGCACGGGGCGCGAGAGGCGGCGACCACCGGCCGCGGGTGCGGCTGATGAGCCCTGTTGCTGCTGCTGCTGCTGCCTGAGAGGCGCAGTCGCCGTGCGTGCACGATGAAGGCACGTATAGCAATGGGGGGAGGGGGGGGGTGGGTGAAGACGGGGCGGTGGTGGTGGTGGTGGTGTGGGAGGTGGTGTGGGAGGTGCGTGTGGATGCCTCGTCACATGGAGCAACTGCCTGAGTGGGCGGCGCACCGTCATGTGTGTGTGTGTGTGTGTGTGGATGTGAGCAGCAGAGGGGGGAGGGGGAGGGGGAGGGGAGGAGAAGGGGAATGAAAAGGACGGGGGAAGAGACGTGCAGGTATGCCTTCATCAAAAATTCTCAAGCAAGACAGCCTACCAGCTGCTACGACGGCGCACGTTCGTGCAAGCCTCACCAAGCTACTCCAACCAACTCTGGTCAGCACCGACGAGCAGGACTGAGAGCTCGGTGAGGAGGCGGGGGGGGGGAGGGAGTGGGGAAGCCACTACCTGCATCTGGGATGCGCGCGCTGAGCCTTGATTGGGCGCCTGTTGCCGTACATGCGGGTCCCGACATCCATCCATCCGCGATGGACCACCTTCTAGGCCGTTTTCTCTCTCGCCCTCCCTTGCCCTCTTCCCCCCCCCCTGCCGAGGCACTGAGAACGAAGACTCGAGCGCATCCGCCGTGTTGTGTGTGTGTGTGTGTGCTGAAGGAGGACGGGGAGATGGCAAGGTGTTTGCGCATCTTCACGTATCCTGCAGCATCTCTGACGTGTATGTGTGTGTGTGTGTGTGTGTTTGTTTGTATGTATATGTGGGTGGGTTTACGATAAAGACAAGCATGGACGGCAGTTGCCGCAGGGGAAGGGAAAAAAGAGGCGGGGGGAGGGACTTAACGTCGACCGGCGGTGTTGACAGATGGAGAGAAGTCGTCTGCGTCTGCGTGTGTGTCTATGTCGATGTGCTGGGCTTTGCAGAGACGTGGAGAGGGGGGCTGCCGCAACGCGCGTGCGTGCGTGCGTGCGTGCGTGCTTGGCAAGCAAATAATAATAATAATAAACGGAGACATCAACGAGCGCCACAGATGGGAGGTCACCGTGGCAGTGCTGCTACGTCGGTTCGCCTACAACGACGACGACGACGACGACCACCACGGCGCTTTCACCTCGTCCCCCCACCCTCCACTCCCTCAGCCTCCCCGCTTCCCAGCACCGCACGACCCCGCCCCCCGCCCTCCCCTTCTTCCCCACCTCTCACGCTCCAGCTTCAAGATTCTCGTCGTCACTCATCACCGCATCCGCGAGCACGCCACCGTGCTTCACCAGCCAGTCATCCGCGAGCAACTCCGCGGCGCTGGCGCGCTGCGCGGGGTCCCATTGGAGACACCGCAGCAGGAACGTCTCGAAGTGTGCCGCCTCCTCGGCAGCGCCGAGCTTGTCACGCACGATGGCCCGCACGTCCTGCCAATCCGGCGTCTCAACGGGGTAGTTGCGCGTGTCACACGACGCACGGCGCGCTGCGGCAGACGCGTGGGCGACATCGAGTACGCCGCCGTCGTCGCTGTTGTTGTTGCTGAAGGTGGCTGTCTCGCAGTGCGGCTGGTCGAGGCGGTGCCCTATCTGCGGTGCTGACGGGTGCTGTCCCGCGGCGTCGGGGAAAGAGGACTGCGGAGAGGCATCTGCAGGGGCCGTGTTGATTGTCGATGCGATGGTGGTGCTCGGCACACTCGCGCGTTGCACGTCCCCCTCCGCCTCCGCCTCCGCTGCTACTGCTGCTTCTGCGTCCCGTTTGCGGTACGGCTCCGCGAGCAGCATGCCCGCCTCCTCCGCCTCGCCCGGTTCCCAGAAGCGTAGGTCGCCGTGCTCATCGAAGAAGTCATCCACGTAAAGGCCGATGGGCTTCTGATGAAGGTAGGACAGCGGCGGGGGCCCGAGCAGCCGCATCATCGCCTTGAGGTGGAAGACATCAAGGTCCTGCTCCGTGTCATCGAGATACACCGGCTGCCCGTCCCACACCGCCGCATCCGCCACCTTCGCGGCACCGGCAACACCGCGGTGCTTCTCGTCGCGCTCCGCCTGCCGCCACGCGCACGCCGTTGCGAAGCGCTCACGGTCTGCGATGCAGTCAAGCAGGAAGCGGCCTGTCACGAGCTCGTAGGCGATGCAGCCCATCGACCACACATCGCAGGAGGGCAGAAAGAAGTTACCGAGGAGCACCTCGGGCGCGCGATACTCGCGGCTCTGGATGACGGCGCCGCGGCTGTAGCTCTGGTTGCGGATAATTTGACATTCCAGTCGGCGCAGCGCCAGCGCCGCAGGGGACGCGATGCCGCTGCTGATGGGGCGGACGCGAGCGAGTCGCGGGTCAGACGCACGACGCGATGGGGGTGCTGGTTGCGGCTCCCGCACCGAGTCCTGCACATCAGCTTCGACGTCTCCGTCTCCTTCTGCGTCTTCACTGCAGTTGTTGCTGTCGTGAGTCGGCGCATCGTCGCCACCATCATCATCAACCCCCGCAACAAGCGGTTGCGCTGGTGCTGCGCTGAAGCGGTGCAGGGGCATTGTCAGCGACGTTGGAGCCGCCGTGCCGGCGTGCAGCGAGGGGAGACGCTCCGCTACGTCGTCGCGTGACTGCCGTTGTCGTCGTCGTCGTCGTCGTAGGATGATGCTACATCATCGCGTTGTAAGGTGACGCCACTCGTGTTTAATTTGAATGACGCCGACGGGGTCAGGGAGTTCACGACGGGTGAGTGGTAGCTTGCCGTTTGCATCGTTGGGGAGGGCAGCGGACCGGAGTCGGTAGCCAGTAGTGCCGCTGCTGCTGCTGCTGAGGTAGCGTAGCGGTGCCCGCGCCATCTTCTTCTGCGGCCACCCACGCTGCCACTGCTCCCCAGTGCTGCCGCTCTTCTTGCTTCTGATGCTGCAGCGACGCGTGTGCCACCCGTCGCGGCAAGGAAGCCGACAGCACGCACACTGACGAAGCCGGTTGTCACCCTCTCCGCGTCCACCTCTTCTCCCCCCTCGTCATCACCGTGCGCCACCCGCGGCCGCGACGACGCGCCGCGCGTGTGCAGCCGTGTGCGTCGTCGGCGGTTGTCTCGGTCGACACACCAGGCACGCGAAGCAGCAGACCATCTCGTCCAGAGTCGATCAGCACGTCGTCATCGTCGCTGTCATCCACAGCGTCCCCGTTCACACCCCGGTCTGCGCGCCGCGCTGCCTCCAGCGCTTCCAGCGCCTGAAGCTCCGCGTCCACGAGTACGTCGTCGAGTACAGAGAGCTCCGACGCAGCGGGGGGCGAGGTGGGCGACATAAGAAGAGACGGAGACGGTGCCGACGGCATCGCGACAGGTGCATCGATGTAGCCGTGCACCGCAGTGGGCCGCTGCAGTGCAGACGAGGTGGCGCTGATGGCGTTGGTGGTCGGCGTCGATTCCGTAGACCGCAGCTGCTGCTGCTGCTGCTGCTGCTTTTGCTGTTGCTGTTGCGTGTACAGCCATCGAAGCTGTACCATTGGGTCTTGACGCACGAGGTCATCCACCGTCTCGCCCGCCCCCGCGCTTGTCGACTCGTGGTGCGCCGTCAGAGCGCGCACGCCACAGCGCAGGCACGGCGGAACGATGAAGGAGAGTCCAAAGTCAGAGACACGCACCTCGTAGGCCGCACGACGCCGACAACGACGACGATCATCTCCACGACGGAGTGGACCACAATGGTGGGGATCATGGGCGTAAAAAGGGGCCTCCACGTCTTCTGCGACGTCGCCTTCGTCGACATCCACGGTGCCACCCGCGAGGGCCGCGCGCTCCTTCTGCACTCGGCGCGCGTAGTGTTGCAGCGACTCGCGGCGGTGCGTGAAGCTGCTCCACAGCGCACCCCGCGCACTCGTGTGAAGGTGCGCGGTCTGGAAGCGCCGCATCTCTGCCGCGATGCCCGGCTCGAGGTCTGTAAAGAGCAGATTTTCGGGCTTCAAGTCCGTGTGAATGAGGTGACACGCGGCGAGCACGACGAGGCCCTGCAGGCTGGCGCGCATGATGGACCGCGCGATGGCAGACGGGAAGCCATTGAGGTGCGCCTCGTTGATCGCTGCGTCGACCCCGGACCCGAGCACGTCCATCACGAGGCAGTGGTGGGTGCCGTACGTGCCTTCGACCGTGAAGGCGTCGCGGAAGGTCGTCAGCCGGTCGCTAAAGGTGCGCACCGCGTCACTGACAGACGACACGGAGAGGCAGGCACCGCTGTGCGTGCTGCTGGAGCCGCTGCGTCGAGGGGGGCGATGCGGTAACGCAGATACTGCTGCTGCTGCGGCGGGGCCCCTGCCGCCGTGGGGGTGAGGCATGTGTGAGTCGTTCTCCTCCTCTGCAGTGGCAGTGTTGCTGTTGTTGTTGGGCGAACGGCGCGTGGGGGAAGTGCCGAGCAGCGTCGGTAGTGGGGCGGAGACGACGTCCAGCGCTGCGGGGGTTGGGGGAGACACGGGCAGTGAGTTGGAGCTGACAGGTGCCGTACTCGACCGACGCGATCCATGGTGTCGCTCCTCCTCTTGCTGCTGCTGGTTCTGCTGCCGTTGCTGTTGTTGGGAGAGTCGGCGCCGAACGCTTTCCTTTACAAAGGTGGAGAGCTTCGCCTCGTACATGGCACAGTCCGCGTACATCGCATCACATCGGAAGACCTTGATCGCCACGAACAGCGGTCGCTCCGCTGGACGGAAGAGACGCCGCACCTCGCGCTCGCCGATGTGATGGATGAGCTGGCGACGTGCCAGCGAGCACTGCTCGGCGTCGACGGCGAGCCACACGCGACTGCTGCGGCCTACGCCGAGCGCCTTGAGGAGCGTGTAGCGCTCATGCAGCGTGTCGCCGGGAACGCACGCAAGGTGGCCGCCCTCACCGTAGTTCGTGGCGCTAAAGCGGTCTTCTTCATCGTCATCATCATCATCATCATCGTCGGCACTGCTACTCACGTCGTCCAGCTCGTCCTCCGAGGTGTCACGGAGGTGCTCATCAAACCGCGTCTCGTCGTGCGCAGACAAGTCACTGCTCCGCAGGCCCGCTGCCACCGCCACGGCCGCTGTTGTCGGCACCAGCGCGGTGCTGTTGCTGCTCGGGTGCGGCGGTTGCAGATACGCGGGGTGCAGATCTGGCCTGGCGGTCTGGTCGCCCCCCCGCCCAGGCCCATCGTTTGAATTCGAACTTGCCGCGGCGGTCCCTAAGGCGTCCTCGTCTCCCTCCACCGCTACACCACCACCACCACCACCTCCGTCGTTGTCGTCGTCGTCGTCGGAGTGCAGGAGCGCACGCCGCTTCCGTTGCGCCGCCTCACTGCGCGGGTGGGGGTGCTGCTGCAGCAGTAGCTGATGCTGTTGGTGCATGAGCTCCTGTTCCATGCGAAGCTCGTGAAAGCGTGGTATGGAGGGGACCAGCGGCGGCGTGACGAGCTGCGCGACAACGCGGAGAGGGGAAGCTGTTGGCGTCTTCTTCTCCGCAGCTGCTGCTGCTGTTGATGTCGATAGTGCAGCACCGGCACCGGCATCGGCGGGGGTGGGGACCACCTCGCGCGGCACCGCCTCGTCTCCCACACCGCCGGCCTCTGCGATGCGGAGCTCTTCAGCGGGACCAGCAAGACCTTCACGAGCGGCGGCGGCGTGTGCTGCTGCGGCGCTTGTCGACTCCGAGCCCGTGGCGGACACCTGCACACCCGTCACACCGCTTTCGCGTCTCCGTTGCTGCAGCGGCTGCGGTAGCGGCCACGACTTCCCTTCTAGGTCATCACGACCGCTGCTATGTGCGCGGAGGAGGGCGGGCGGCGCCGCCAGGGTGGTACCTGGCGTGATGGCGGCGAGGGGAGAGGAGATGGCGGAGAGCGGGAGCGAGGAGGAGGGGGAGGAGGAGCGGCGGGCCGTCGCGAGCGCAACGGCAGCGGCGTCATCCTCGCTGAGCCACAGGGGCACTGCTGGACGCGTACCGCGCTTCCCTGAGAGCACGTAGTCCATCAGCGTCGCCTCTCCTGACCCACCCTCGACGGATCCCCTTGCTGATGTCACGGCGGGCGTGGTGTCGGTGATGGCTGCTCCCACAACGCCGCTTGGCTCCACTGCCTCCGAGCACAGAGACATGCGCCGCGACGCCCGCTTGCTGGAGCCGCGCATGGAGAGGCGCAGGGACGTGCTGGTCGCGGTGGAGGTGTTGACGCTGTCATCGCTGCTCGCCCCGTATGCGAGTCGAGCCGATGGTGGGTGCAGGTACGGGCTCACGCAGGAGCTCGCAGCCGACGCCGACACCGCTGCTGCACTCGCTGAGGGTCGCCCAACGACCGAGTACAGCGCGTTCATGCTTGTCTCCCGCGCGCGCCGCACGTTCTCCAGTATCTCCTGCATGCTGTACAGCAGCGCGAGGCCGCCGTCCCGGCAGTCCTCTGGGCTGCGCCACGGCTCAAGCCACTCGAAGCGCGACCGGACGTCCGCGGCGGCGGTGCTGCTGCTGCTGGTGGTGACATCGCGCACCATTGCCGTGCTCAACGCTGCGCTCAAGCTGCCGAAGCTGCGACCCCCGCCGCCGAGGGAGAGGGAGTTGTTATTGATGCCTTGACTGCTGGCATCGGAGAAGGAGCGGCGACCGTGCCCCGTGCCGAACGCGAAGCCCCGGCCACTGCCGCTAACGCCGAAGCCACCATTGAAGCCGCCCCCGCTGGCCCCACTCGCACCGCTGTTGCCCCCGCCCCCGCCGCGGCTGGCTTCGCCGAACGATGGGGTGTGACGTGTTAAGGCCCCGTCACCCCAGTGGGTGGAGCTGCTGGGGAGAGAGACCATGACTCGCCTCCCCGAGCTCACGTGTGTCGGTGCGTGTGTGCGTGTGTGCGTGTGCTTCTGTGATGTTCACGATGATTAAGAGAGAAGAGAAGAAAGAAAGAAGAAGAAGAAGGACGAATTGTGGAGCGTGGAAGGCTCGGCTTCAACGAGAAGCACAGAGGAGCGAACTCCCGCACGCGCAACCCACCTCAATGATCAGCTAACAAAGAAAGATCAAGGGAACACAGAAACGTAACGGAAAAAAAAGGAAGAGAGCGACAGCAAGAGAGCCAAGGAAGGAGGGAGCAGAACTGTGCACAGACACAGACACACACACACACACACACACACACACACACACACTTCCTCTTTCTCTGTGTGCGTACTGCCTTGGCGCAGAGTTCCACTGTATAAGTGAGCCGTACGGGCTAAGAGTTTGTGTGTGTGTGTGTCTGTGTGCTTTGGGGGGATGTACGTCGACGGTGGTAGGAGCCTATCCACTTGTCGTGTGCTCCGCGTCTTGCCTCACCCTCCCCTCCACCTCCGTTTCACCCTCTCCGCGCGGCGTGTTGCCGTGACGGTGGTGGTGGTGGTGGCTGCGTGAGAGTGTGAGAGCTCCAGCGTCGCACGAGTGCAACACACACACACACCGACACACACGCACCGACACACACACCGACACACACACACCGACACCTGAGTTGCAGCAGCCCCACGCGTTGATGGTTGGCGTTTGGGCACGGGGAAAGCGAGGTGAGCATACACCCCGCACGTATGGCGCGGCACTGTCGCGGGCGAAGAGGCAGACAGAGACAGACGGCGCACCGTGTAGAGGGAGCATCAAGTTACATGAGACAGAGCGACACGGACATAAGTGCAGCGTGGACATCACGAGTACGGGATCCTCGCGTGGTGATGATCTGTCAGGCCTACGCCATCGGAGGCTTCAGGCAGTACTCTGGAGTCCCGTGCACGCACCACACACACATTCGTATACACAGAGACATACATGTGTGTGTGCCTGTCTGTGGCTGACACAGATATTTCTTCCGTCGCTTGTTAGGCTTTGCGCGAAGTTCTCAGAAGCAATGTGAAGGAAGCGAGGGAGAGAAAGAGGAGACATCCACACACACACACACACACACACACACACACACACACACACACACACACACACATACCGCATGCGACGCTGCGCAGAGGTCCAAGATACAAGCTGCTTCGATACAGCTTGTGTATTTTTCTTCCCCCCATCCCCGCCACACACCAGCACATCAGCATCACCTTGTTGATGAGTTCTCCGATGTTGGTCTCTCAGACGGGTGCAGCGGGGGCAGGTTCCACTGACGGCGCAGCGTGCTCACCGCGTCGGGGCCGGACAGCGGCGGAGTCCCATGGGCCCCCACAACATACTGAATGACGCGACGCCGTGTGAGCTCATCCAGGCCACGCTGCAGCGCAGTAAGCGAGTGCTGCTGCGTGACTTGAAGCCACTTGTACCGCGGCACGAGATCGTTGCGCTTGTAGTTGCCGCGCTTCATGAACTTGAACCAGACGCGACACATCCACGAGTTGGCAGGGTCGAGGTCAGCGTACTCGCCGTGGTAGAGGTCCGTGCAGGCGAGGCTGTGGCTGTTCGCGTCGTACAGCACGTACTCCTCCGTGACCGCGTCGCCGGGGACGCGCAGCAGCTCGATAGTGGGGGTGAGCATCAGGGTGTCCGCCGGATCAACAGGCTCTGGTAGCGATGCCGCCGCCGCCGAAGCTGATGACGACACACTCGAGGATGCCTCTGTCGTCGAGACGCGCCGCGAGGGGGAGAGCACGCGCAGCCGCGCGGCGTCCCGGGCACGCAGACCGACCTCCTGCACTCGCTTCTCGGTGAAGAAGGACACGTCATTCCACAGCACGTCCACAAGGTCGCCGCCGTGCGCCTCCGCAAGCGTCGCAGAAGGACTCCCCGATGTGGACGATGATGGGGATCGCTTTTGTACAGCTGATGCTGATGCTGATGCTGCTGATGCGGGCCGTTCGTCCTCCTCACGCACCTCCTGGCGCAGCTTCACCATTCTCCGCTGCCGCCGCAGCATCGCGCTTCGCGTGCGCCCCGCTGCATCAACCCCAGAAGCCTCACCCGCTCCATGGGCATCATCATCATCGTCAGCATCATCATCATCGCCATGATCGTCTCGACGGGGCGATGCCGGTCGGCGTGCACGCCGCTGCGCTGCCGCTGCTGCGGCTGTTGCCTGTGCACGGGCCTCGGCCTCTGCCACACGCTGCCGCTCCAGCGCCGCCTCCGCCTCGAGATCTACTTCGGGGAAGGAGAGGCCGGTGAAACCGTTGCCAAGATCTTCGCAGCCTCCACGCCACGACGTGGTCGTCGACGACGACGATGGCGGTGTTTGTGATGACGCTAGTCCAGTCGGCGTCGCGGATAGCCCAGCAGAGCCGCGCGCTGACGCACTTGTCGACGCCGTCTTCGCGGTAACTGCTGCTGCTGCTGCTGCCTCGACCGCTTCGTCGTGTAGCAAGGGCACCTCCCCGCTCGAGATAAGCTCTGCGTCTGGAAACATATCTGCCCACACCTGCAGGTGTCGCCAGGCCGGACGCGTCGGCACCACAATCGCCTTGACAACGCGTTCCTCCTGCTTCAGCTTCTGCAGCATCTCCACGAATGTTCGCTCATTCACCTCGATGGGGTTGTACAGCACCGTGTAGCCACCCGAGCGCCGCTCGAAGAGCGACGCGACTCCGTCATCGCACAGGTGCGCGTGCGTCGCGGCTTGTGCGGCGGCGGCGGCTTTATTTTCCTCCGTCCCAGTCGCCGTCTTCTCCTTTTTCTTCTTCTTGATGGACTCTTCTTCCGCTTGCTCCTCCACAGCGCGACGACCATACAGCGCTGTCTTGAGGTATGTGTAGGTCGCCATCACGTCCGTGGCGCAATCTTCCGGGGTGGGGAAGGTGGAGTACCCTGGCATCCCGCTCGGCGTCGCTGACGATGATGAGGCTGCCGTAGCGTCACCGCCACCACCGTTCCCGGTGCTGCTTGTGCTGCCGGTGATGGCTCTTGGGGGGCTGGGGGATCGCGTGCCTGCCATGCCGGGACCCGCACGCCCGCCGCCACCGGGTGCAACACTGACGTGGTGAGCGGCACGGCGCAGGTGTGCGCGCTGCTCGAGCGTGAGCGCTGACGACGAAGACAGCGGGGTACGTGCGCCACTGTTGCCCCCTCCACTGACCGCCGCGGCGGCAGCGGCCGACTGCACTACCGGCATCCGCCCCTCCACCTCCACCTTGTAGTCCGTGACCACCACCATCGTGTTGTCCAGCTTGGTGTTGTCGTCGCGCATGTACCGCAGACCGCTCATCACCTTGATGACCCCTTGGGATTCCTCGGTGAGGTGCAGCTGCGGGGAGGGCTGTGCAGGGTCGCTTTGCTTCTCGATGAAGTACGAGTGGGCGTAGACATCAGCGGGACGTCGATTCTTGAAGAGAACGGCGACGGCGAGCAGCCCCTGTGGGAAGGGCAGGCGCCCGCGGACGAAGAAGGTGTTGGGGGAGCTGACGTCCGTGATCATCACGTAGTTGCGACGCAGGTGCTCCTGCATCATGAAGGCGGCTTTGGACATCATCTTCTTCTGAAGAGAGAGTTGATGGTCAAAAGAGACGGAAAGTTTCCAGCAGCCCCCCTTTCCTTCTTCCTCGTGGTGCTGTGAGAGCGTGCACAAGATATGCGTGTGTGTGTGTGTGTGTGTGTGTGTGTGTCGGGAGTCAAAAGGGGAGGACCGGGAAAAAGTGGAGGTGGAACGGAAGGCGAAGATCGTGCACACACACACACACCTGCACATTACACACACGTGTATACACACACACAGACAGGGAAGAAACTCAAGCGTTCTTCATCAAGACATGACGACATGCCAGGCCTCACCCCCCGGGAAAAAAAATAGTCAGAGAGCAGGTACACACACAGACAGACAGATCGACCGACAGACAGACCACCTCCTCGCCCATCCCCTCCTTGATGTGCCGCAGCTGTCATCGTTGTCGTTGTCGTCATTGCCAACATGACGGCTTCTTCCCCAAACTCTGGTACTTGTTCCTTTGGCATGCCTTCCTTCTCTTCTCTTTTTCTTTTCTTTGCTTTACGTTTGGTCCAGAGGGGAAAGGGGGGGGGGGGGAAGGGCGTGAAAACCCCTCCTCGCCCTCATGTGACTTGATAAGCATGTCCCAACCACACACACACACACAAACCCCCGCTCGCGCGCGTGTGTGTGTGTGGACGCGCATCGAGACCACCACCCCCCCCCTCCTCTCTCTCTCCTCTCCAACACCTGACAAAGAAGTCAAAGCAAGGTCAGACGGACGGAGAGGCAGAGAGGGACAGCGCGCCGAGACGAAGGGAGGCGGAGAAGGTGGGATGGACACACACACACACACATACACACACGCAGGCATGTGCGTCGGTGTCAGCCGCGGCAGATGGCCACCAGGAAGATCCACACGGCGCACACATCGCCCGTGTAGCTCTTCACGTACGTGCCAACGGCAAAGCTCACCTCGCTCGTGCCCACCTCATGGACGGCGCACTCAAACACCTGCTGCAGCAGCTCTTGAAACTGCGGGTCCGACGGGTTGTAGGATCCCATCACGGGCGACCCGATCAGCCGCAGTGGGCTGACCGCGGACCTCAGCGACATCGCCGGCATCGTCGCCGCGGTTGCGGCCGTCATGGTCATGTCGAAGTCTCCTCCCTCCACGACACCCACGCCTGCACCACTCGCCGGCCCATCGGCATCTGCGTCACGACCACTTCCCACACCTCCACTACGCTTCCGACGACTGTGGGAGCGGCGGTGACTGCCGCCACCACGCCGGTGCCGGTGCCGGTGTCGTGAAGCCGAGTCCTCTGTCTCCGCCGCCGCCGATGGAACTGTCGCAGGGGCGCCGACGCCAACCAAGTCCTCCCCAAAGTACTCGCTCAGCCGCGCTGCCGCCAGCACCGTGACGTCGGTGCGACGCGCCGACCCGCACAAGCACCGCTCCGCCTCCGCCGCCTCCAGCAATTCACGCAAGATCAGCTCGACACCGCGGTGATAGGCCGGGGGGGAGCTGTTGCGCCACGTCAGCAGTGCCTTCTTGAGGCAGCTGCGCAGCTCGAGATCGATCTCTCGTGACTTCACCGCGTCCGCTGGCAGAAAGGTGAGCACTTCGCGCTGGATCGGAAACATATACGGGCCGCGATCCGCCACAACGACGTCGCGGGCGCTGTCGAAGCACGGCAGCCAATGAGCGGGGTTCGAGAGGTCCCACGTCATGCGGTGCGGCAGGCCTGAGAGCTGCACGTTCGCCCACATCTGGTCGTGCGAGACGACCATGTAAACATCACGCAGCACCGTCCCGTACGGCTTCCCAGCCGACACCGTCCACCCGGAGCGCGGATCGATCAGCATCCACTCGCCGTCGTGGAAGGCGTGAAGCACCATGATCGTCTGCTGGTAGATGGTGCCGCTGCCAAGGACGGCGTACGTCGGACGGTCGGGCGCGAGGTGGCGCAAAAAGTGCACGAGCAGCAGCGCGAGCTCCTCGTAGTCCCCGGAGCGCGACGCCAGAAGCTCCGCGTTGGTGCTCCACACATCCTTCTCTCCCCACGACAGCGTGTCCGCGACGAAGGGCAGCAGCGAGACGTAGCGGATGGCTTCGTAGACGGTGCGCACCGACGGCGGCGGAGGCCCACCGCGGGGCAGCACAAACCGACACACGAGCACGAGGTCCCCCGTCGAGCACAACACAAATGGTTCAATCTGCCTGGCCGATGCCTGCGCGTTGATCGCGCCGATGGACTTTACTTTCTTCGCGGCCGTCTTCTGCCACTTCAGCGCGACCTGGTGCAGGTATCGCAGCTGCCAGGAGACGTTCAGCTCACGCACCTTGCGCTCCAGCTCGTCGCGGCTGAGCCCCAGCGGCGGCTCGCGCTGCAGCGGCGGCCACAGCGACAGGTACAGCTGCACGGTTGGTTCGATCGTCTGTCGCTCGCTGCTGGTGCAGTTCGTCGTGGGGGCTAGCACCACCGGTGACGGCATCGTTGTCATCGCGTCTGCCGCGGCGCCACCTTGCTCCGGTGCCTGTCCTGGCTGCCCATCATCACTGTCGCGGTGGACGATGCGGCCGCTCATGAAGAGCGGGTTCGGCCCCTGGTTCGTGTCAAGGCTGCCGGGACGCATCTCCACCGCGTCTCGCCCCGCGAACACGCCCGACGTGGCGCCGCCCGCACCAGCGTCCCCACCGCCGCCGCCGTCGAGGGAGGGGAGCGTCGTGTTGTACCCCAACACCCACCGGGGCATGCGCAGCGGGTACACGCCCTCCATGCGCGCCTGACTCGCCTGATGGAGCGAGTAAAAGGGAATGTGCAGCGTGCCAATGAAGCGCCGCTCCGTGCGGTAGTGCGTCTCGTGCGCGACAGCGGCGGTCGTGGCGGCAGAGGGCGTCATCTTCACCTCGACCTTGTCGTAGAGGGAGATGATGACGTCGTCGTCGATCAAGCCCAGCGTGTCCTCCTCGAAGTCCAAGGGCTGAAAGGGCAGCTCCAGCGACTGGAACCACGAGGGGTTGCTGCCCACTTCACTTCGCGTGTAGGCCGCCTCCGACACAAAACTCGCCTGCACGAACGGCTCCAGCGGGGTGCCGTCAGCGCGGAGGGGGAGGTTGTGGGCCTTCATGATGTGGATCACGATGCGGCTGTCGTGGCGACGCGCCAGCAGGGCACGGTCAATGTCCTCCGTCTTGGGCCGCTCCTTGCGGTGCGGGTTGAGCTGACTGCGAGGCGTAAAGTCAAAGAAGAGCTTCGTGACCAGCTTCGGCACGCGCACGACGGTCTCAAGCCGCTCGGCGTCCGTCACGCGACGCTTCGCCTTCAGCGTCAGCAGCAGCCGGCGCTGCCGCTCCTGCCACAGCTTCAACTTCGTCTCCCGCGGCAGCGGACTCAGCGCGAGGCCGGAGACCGCGGACGGGGCACGGTAGTAGTGCTCGACGTTGAAGAGCGAGCCCGCCGCCGCGCCGTAGCCCTTTACCCGCTCCACCTCTTCCTTCCCCACGGCACGCCGCATCGTCTTCTGAAGCTGATAGGCGTCTTCGTCATCGAGCGGCATCGGCCGGCTAAAGAGCCGCGCTTCGACCTCATCCGCGGCCTTGATGCGGTTTGTGCTGATCAGCCAGCGGCGGTGCAGGTGACGCAGCCGCTCGCTGGGCAGCCGTGCGAGAACCTCCTGCAGCGCGAAGACGTCGTGGTTCATGACGAGGCCAGCACCAGCCCCAACACCGACACCGACACCACCAGGGCCACCAACCCCACCCAAGCCGACCGCGCCGCCCCCGGCTGCGTCTCCCGCGAACCCGCTGGCCCCCATGACACCGGTGGTGACCATGCGCATCATGCTGCGCGCCCCGCCCGCGTCCCTCGCCGCCGCCGCCGCCCCACCAGCACCAGCACCAGCACCACCACCACCAGCTGCCGCAGCTACCGCCGCCGTGGCTGCGTCAAGCGACGCGCGTCGACGGTACTGCTGCTGCTGCTGCGCCAGTCCCAGCAACGGCGACGATGCTCCAAAGCGAAACGACGCCCCGACCCCGCTGCGGCGCCGCTGTTGCTGCTGCTGCTGCAGAAGAAGAGCCGCAGCAGAGGCGTGCCGACGCAGCCGCACGTGGGCGAGAGAGCTCGCCGTGCGGGTGCCAAGGCCTGCAGCTGCCTGCGTTGCTGCTCCGGAGCGCCCATCGCGACCACGGCGGCCCTGTGAGACCCCGGATGCTGGGGAGTTCATGTTGGTGGCGCCATCCTCCCCATCGCTGGCGGACTGGTGTTGCTGCTGCTGCTCGTAGGCGCGTACGCGGTGCGCAGCGGAGGGAGAGGGAGGTGCGGTGTTGCTCCGGCCGTGGCCGTGGCTGTGGCCGTGGCGGTGGTGCGGGCCCCGTCCCTGTCGTCCACCACGGCGGCCGATGCCACCACCCTTCCTGTAGTCTGCAGCACCACCGGCTGCCGCCGCCGCCGCCGCCGCCGCCGCCCGCGCGGCGTCCACCTCGACGTAGTAGTTCCGCAGCATGCGCAGCAGGGGGAGGTACTGGGGGTCGAGCGGGTCTGCCCGACCGCCGGTCCCATCGGGGCCGCCGAGGAAAAGACGCTCCACCTGTGGTATCGTGAGGCCCTGACTGCTGGTCCACGTCGTCGAAACCGCGAGCACGCCGTGCACGGAGGCCGCGGATGTCGCGCCGCCGCCGCCGCCGCTGCGGCTCTGACGCGTGAAGAGCCGCCCTTGGAAGACGAACGCGGTCGGCGGCTGCAATGGCAACAGCGTGTACGTCCGCGTCAGCGTCGGACGCAGCCGCACCGTGGACACAACCGTGTGCTTGGAGGGGCCGGCGGTGACGGGAATGAGATGCAGCAGCAGCTCCGCCGGCTCGTGTAACGCGCGGACCTCGAAGGTTTCATTGAAGAAGACGACCTTGGCCGCGGTCATGGGTCGCGGCGTCGTGCAGCCCACGTACTGCGGCACCATCGCCGCGTGCGAGCGTGCGAAGACGACCAGTTGGAAGTACACCAACTCGTCTGCTGTCGTGGTGGTGGTGGTGGTGGTGGACAAGACACGATCTCGCGCCGAGGCCGCGGCAAAGCCGCTTGCAGGCGCCAACACATCGGCACCCTCCACCTCGGCAGCGTAGTCGAGCAGCTCGTCCCCAACCCCGTACGGCGCCTCCTCCGTCGTGCCGTAGCGGCGAAGGTAAAAGCGAAATTGCCGTGGGGGCTCCCGCCGCCGCTGCTGCTGCTGCTGATGCTGCTGCTGCCCTGCGGCATCGAGCTCAGACCACTGCCGCGCCGCCTCAGCCCCCGCCACTCCCACCGCGGCCGCGTACACGTCGTCCGCATCCCTGCCTCCACCCCGACCAGACGCATCCGCACTCATGGAAACGCTCTGCAGCGGCGCCAGCAGCGGAGACGCACTCGCAGATGACATCGCCGCCGCCCCCGCAGCAGCCGCAGAGGGCTCAGACATGGCGTCCTGCTGGTGGTGGTGCTGATACTGGTGTTGTTGCTGCTGCTGATACGGCGTCAGTGTGCCTGGCACCTGCGCCGGAGCTCCGTCATCGGCACTGTGGACCTCCACGCGATCTGCGTACGTGACGCGCTTGTCTACGCGGTGCACTGCAGCGGTCAAAGCAGTCTCGGCGGCGAAGACCGGGGGATGCGCGCGAACCTCCGCGAGCGTCGAGGTCTCACCACGTTGCTGCGGTTGGGACTGGTGGTCGGCGTGCTGGTGGGGGTGCGCGGACTGCCGTGATGCCCGACGACTCCCACTCGCGGTTGATGCAGCAGGCACGACGATGATCGGCGGGTCCTCCTCGTCGTCTTTCACCCGTGCCTCGTGATGTCCTGCACCAGGTATCCCAGCCGGCATCTCAAACAGCTCCACGTCATCACCGAACACGCTGGCGGCCGCCGTTGTTGTCGCTGCGGGCAGTGCGGCGGGTCGCGCGCGGCGCCGCAGGAGCAGCACCGAGTTCCACAGGAGCACCATCACATGCAGGCAGCCGCGCTCGACATCCGCCGACGTCGCCGCGAGCGCCTCCAGCCGTGACTGAAGATGCTCCAAGTCGTTGTCGCGCTTCGTCTGCCGCTGCAGCTGGGTGACCTGCTCGAGGTAAAAGAAGCGATTCTTGAGACCGGGCAACAAGTTCAGTTGCAGCAGTCGGTACTGCTCGTAGTACTGGAGGAGAAGGGAGACGAGGTAGGCTTCCGGGCTGAATGCCACGAGGCTCTGCTGCGCCGTGGACGCGGAGAGCGCGAGGAGCAGCGCCGCGGCGGTGTTGCTCATACCCCGAGCCTGCGGATACTGCTGATGATGTTGTTGATGCCGCGGACTCGCCGCCGCCCCCGTCGCTGCTGCTGCTGCTGCTGCAGCAGCAGCAGCAGCAGCGGATGAGGACGCGTGCGGACAGGAGAGTCGCGCGCTGCTCTGCGCGTGCATCGCCTCCGCCTTCTCACCGGCGGAGGCGGAGTTCTCCTTTTCCCTCACATCGCCATCACCATCACCATCACCATCACCATCGCGGACAAAGTCGCGCGAGATGAACACGTTTGCGTACGAGCCAAGCAGAAGACTCGACAGCGGATCGTCAGACATCGCCGTTGGCATGCTGGGCCGCCGGCCGTCACCACGGAGCCCACCTCCAGCGTTGGCCGCACCCCCAGCCCCTGCCCCTGCTGCTGCTGCTGCAGCGCCACCAGCGTCCAGCACGCTCGTGCCACGGATGTGCTCCAGCGATGGCTGGAAGCGCACGTAGTCCACGTGCACCGAGTAGGACTTACGCGTGTCGACGCCGGCGCTGCCTGCATGTCCACGCCCGTGCGCGCCAGCCGCCTCCGCCCCCGAGTGTCCTGCACCTGCTGATGCGACGGCCCCCGCAGAAGCGCCCCTGCCGGCAGCTGATGAGAGTATCACACCGGCCGCTGTGCCGCCACCGCCGCCGCCGCCTTCGCCGCCGCTGCTGCTGCTGCTGCTCATGATGCTGATGTTCCCAGCCGCGCGTCGACGGGACTGAATGACGGTGAAGTCGTACACAGGTCGTGCATCGATGCAGGTGAGGTACTCAGCGTGAATAATGGGTGTTTGGCATCGGCGAAGGGCCTCACTCATGCGCAGGGCACGGTTCGGTAGCGCCGTCCAGGCCGAGGCAAAGACGTCGCTCAGCAGCGTGTTCGTGACGGTGGTGCGCAGCGCACGCTCGAGCGCTGGTGGCAGCGTGCTTTCGACACGCCCATCCACCCCAGAGGAGTCGGGCGCGCCGATGAAGTCCATCAGCGCGCCGAGTGATGGATCAGCGAGTTGACCTTCGAGGGCACGCAGCCGGTTCTGCAGGTGCTCCAGGAGTTCCTTGACAAGGTGCACGGCGGCCCCGCGTCGGCGCCACACGGGAATCGTCTGCGTCAGCATCGGCCGCTGCAAGTCGCGAGCCTCTACACTGCGGTCGAGCAAGCACACCCGCGCCGCTTTCTTTGGCTTTGACGTGGTGAGAGCCGTTGGTGAGCCTTCTGCTGCTGATGATGCAGTTGTTGTTGTCGCCTGCAAGGTCGAGTTTCTTGTGTTGGTGGGGCCTGCGTGAGCATTGTTCGCTGTCTCGTGATCGGGGTTGGCACCCACCACCATGATGCCTCCTTCCTCCTGCTGCCACGCCGCTGCTGCCGCCGCCGCCGCAGCATCAGCGTCCTCACCCGCCGTCTTGGGCTTTCCCATCACCGGCACCACCGGATCGTACACTTCTGACCGCGACGGGTGTGCAGCTGGGAAGAGCACCGTGCGCAGTGTGCGGAGCAGGCTGGGCCTCATCGTCGTGGCTTCAATATTGTCACGCAGCAGCGCCTCGTACAGCCGCCGCACACGCGCCACGTCACTTCGGAGGCGCAGCACCACCGCGTCGACAGGCAGCTGCACGGGCTCGCCCATGCCACCGCTCTTCTCAGCCCGCCGCACCTCATCGTCCAGCGTGTCTGTGTCAAAGAGAAGTGTGTCGCTGAAGGCGGACACCCACGCGGGGGGTGGGCCGCAGTGGAAGCGCTCCGCAGGCCGCACGAGGGACGCCACCGACAGCCCCCGGCCGTGCCCGTCCACGCCGTCGTCCACCTGCTGACGCAGCAGCCGCACCTTCTCAGAAACCGCCTCGACGGCATCGGCGTCGTCAGGGTCGTAGTCGTAGTCGGGGTGCGACGCGTCGCTTTCCTCCTCGGACGCGCCCTGCTCGCCATCGTCCATGGCGGACGGAGCCTCTGCTGCTGCTGCTGCTGCTGCTGCTGCTCCTGTTGCTGCTGTTGTGCCAGTCCCCGCGCCGTGCGATTGGCGTGACCGGTGACGCCGCGCGCGACTACGCTGTTCTTGTTGTTGTTGCTGTGGTTGTTCAAGATGCGGCGGAAGTCCAGCGCCGTCCGCCGCGGTGCTTGACGCTGACGGGTGTACCTGGATGCTGCGTGTCGTAGAGTGCCCGCTGCGGCTCCTGCGCCTCCCGTTCCCTCCCTCTCGCTTGCGTTCCTTCCCATTGACCTGTTGTTGTTCGCCACGGACAGCAGCAGCGACAGCCTCGCTGTCTCGCCCCTCCTGCGCGGCGGCCGCAGCCCGGTGCTGCCCTTGCATCGGCAGGATGAAGGTAGGGTTGAGTGCCACAGCCATCCGCGCGGCGTGCGCCTCCTCGCGCCGCGTCAGCGATCGGCTGCGGGGGTGCTGCTTCGCGGTGCTGCGCGGCTGCCGGGGCCCCCGCTCGTGACTGTGAAGCCCCTGCGCTACGTGCTTGCTTTTACCATGCTTCGACGTGTCGCCGCCGCCACCACCGCTGTCGTGCTCAACATCATCACGATCCTCATCACCACCACCATCACCGTCCTCAGCAACGTTTCTTGCCAAGGTCACGGGGAGGATTTGATAAGACGGAAGCGGCTGCGGCTGCAGACTCGGTGATGCCGCACGCGCCTGCGCAACTTCCGGCTCGGCAGCGGTGGTGCCCACGGCGTCAAGCCGCAAAGGTGGCCGCGGCTTCGGACCAGCCGGTGCGTTTACCAGCGACGTTACCGCCTCGCTGTGGTACTCGGCGGATGCTCGTCGAGCGGCGGCAGGGGCTGGGCTTGCTGTCTTGGTCGCGGTCGCGACACGCGCTTGGTGGTACGCGAGCCGCTCTTTAGCCAGCAGCAGGCCAGCGAGAAGGGGTTCGACGCTGGACGGCAGCGACGCCTCGCCATCGCGCGTGAACGTCGTTGAGGCGGACGTGCGCACGGCAAAGGCGTCGGGGCGCAGCGCCGGCGGGCTACTTGTCGCTGCAGCAGCTGATGCCACTGCGGGGCTCGGCGTCATGCTGCTGTGGTCGCTGCCTCCGGGTGCGACACCCGTCTGCAGCGTCACCGCGACACTTGACTCCATTCTGCGTCGCGAAATGCGACGAGTGTGTGTGTTCGTGCGTGTGTGTATGCTTGTATCTTCTATGGATCTCTTGGCAGCGGCGTGTGTGCGCGCGCGCGTGCTCTTTTTGCACACACCGTGTGTGTGTGTATGTATGTGTGTGTTGGTCTATGAATGGGAAGTCACACACCTGGTACGTGGGGGTGGAGGGGGAAGGCGTACGATGCAGTGGAGCGCCAGACGCACCTTCGCCGAAGAGTTTTTCAGTCCTTCCGTTTGTATTTGAGTGTGTGTGTGTGTGTCTGTGCGTGGCGTCACCAGAGCACTGTGATTGAAGGCCTGCTTGTGAGATGCAAGCTGTGCCTCCTTGGTGGAGGGAACGCGCTGCAGTGCGGGCGCGGGGGCACACGCAGCGTTGGAGCAGTGCAGACAGCGTGAAGCAAAAGAAGTAAGGGAGGAATGAGAGGGAGAGAGAGAGACGGGGAGACGGAGTATGATCAGTGGACGTGGCTTGTCGTGTTGATGTGTGGTGTGTGTTCAGCCACAGAGGCCGGGTGGCAGACCATCAGACGGCGACGCTCGACTTCGACCTGCGAGCTGCTTGGCCACCGCACGTGCACACACACGCGCGCGTCTGTGTGTGTGTGTGTGTGTGCACCTTCTCCGCTGCACGCAGCCCCCGCTCAGCTCTCCTGTCTCACACACACACACACACACACACACACAAACCACACAACAAGACTCGTGTTACTCGGGTCACTTTTTTTTTCTTCATTTTTTGTCTCGTAGTAGTTATGGACTACTGTGACATCTCTCACACACTGCAGGAAGGGAGGGTGGGTGTCTGGTGAGAGACGAAGGGGCCAAGATGCCCGTCCGCATCAACACCGCGCACGTGTGCTGACCTCAGTCTTCCCGCCACCCCCGCGACCCCCACCGCAGCCGATCCTACACATCACCGAAAAGATCGTCTGCACACACGTCTACCGCCTTCGGCATCTGCGACGGCACCACGCCCTGGGAGACCAGCGGCGGCTCCGCAGACGACTCCACAGACGTTGCCGCAGAGCGGTCCTCGTCAGTACTGTGGCCGGGGTGCATCGTCTCGCCCGGTACGGTGCTGCGACGTCGCTGCTGCAGGAGTGCCTGCTGATGCTCCAGCCGCGCGACGAAGTCTGTGTCGACCTTGTCTGCGCCGTACGTTGTGCGCAGACACCGTAGCAGTGCGTGAATGTGTGGAGAGCTTAGTTCGTCGCTGCGGTGCCACAACGCGGAGAGGACCGTCGCCATGGAGGTGCGGAGCACTTGCGCGGCTGTCTTCGCGTTGATGCCGGCGTTCGATGTTGCCCTGCTCGTGCTGGATGCCGCGTCCGGCCCTGATGACGCTGCATCAGCGGCCTCGCCGAGCTCACTCGCGGTTATTGTGGTGGTGGTGGTGGATGGGCTGGCGCTGATGAGCGACGGCATCAGCGACGTGTGCAGCCAGCAGAGACTCAGACAGAGATCCACGAGCTGCGCCACGGGCAGCACGCTGCCGCACACCCGCTGCGTGCACGCACGACGCACACAGGCGAGGGCCACCGGCACGTCGACGAGGCTCGCGCTGCTCAGCGCAATCAGGACCGCCGCAAACCACTGACGCGGCACCACCTCAATCGACATGCGCGTCGCTGCCGTCCACTCCGCCCGAAGCTCCGCAATGCGTGCCTGCTCCGTCGCAGACAGCGCAGCCTCGGACGCGTAGACGCGGTCTGCGTCGGCGAGGGTGTCAGAGAGCAGCGCGTACATATTGAGAAACGCGGTGCGACACGCATCATACGCTCCACGCACGAGCGCTGCATTCACGCTAACGTCCACATCAACAGCACCACCACCGTCGCTCTCTGTGTAGTGCCGCAGCATTGCGGGCAGCACGTGGACGACATCAATCGGATACAGCTCTGCGTGCCGCTGACGGAGCTCGAGCAGCATCCACGGCAGTAGCGTGCTCGCGAGCGTTTCGGCGACAGCGGTGTCAGAGGGGTGGCCGTCGCTGGACAGGACAGGCGGTGGTGGCGCCGTCAGCGTCGCGCGTACGTCGTCGCGGGCGAACAGGGTGTCCGCCACCACCGCCACCGCACTCGGGCTCAACGTCCGCACAATCGTGTTCCCCACCTCCGCGCGTCGACGCGCCGCCGCCGCCTCTGCGGCTTCGACACCCTCGGGGAGTCGCACCTCGTGTGCGGCTGCTGCCGACGACGAGACGCCCGCGTCTTCCTTCGCATCCAGATGATGCCCTTGATTGTGGTGGAGGTCTGCCTCGGCCCTGCCGACGCACGTCCACAGCGCGTAGACGAGCACGCTGAACAGCGGGCGATCCGTCACATCGAGCGCGGCGAAGGCGTTCAGCGCGGTGAGCACTTCGACCAGCGTCAGTGTCGACGCCTCCTGCATGACGCGCCCACGGAGCAGCTCCCACACGTCCTTGAACACGCTCGCCTGCGCCTCGTTCCGCTGCCGGCTCATGTACGCATCCGCGGTGATCGCAAACGGCTCGAGCAAGTCACGGAGCGGCGCCTGCTCCACCTTCCCCAACATCAGTCGACACACGCGGGAGTAGTAGGGCGGCAGAAACACGTCCGCGTGCTGCAGCGCAGCAACAACGCGCGGCAGCACCTCCAGCGACACACCGCCTGTCGTGACGCCATCGACGCTGTCATCTGGCACCCGCAGCGCCGTCCCCAGTCGGCGCGTGATGCACTCCTTCGCCACAACACAGTTCCGTGCAAAACGCGGCTCGGCAGACAGCATGTTAAGCAACGCCGCACACCCCGCGGCGTCTACGCGACGCACCACATCGCGCGCGGTGAAGCGGGAGAACCACTGCTGCACCGAGACGTCGTCGATCACCGTCGGCACAGGAAGCTGCCGCATCAGCGCCTCCATTCCCTTCACGAGGTAGGTCGGGGAGACGGCAGAGGCCACCAAAGTGAAGTGATTGACGACGGATATCTGCGCGGACCGCGGGAGTGCGGAGAGGTCTGTGACGCACAGCCCCGCCACGAACGCCGTGGGCGGCACGGTGCGGCCCATACGCCGGAACACCTTCAGCGCACGCTCGCGATCGGCGACTCGCATCGGTGTGGTGGAGAGTACATCCGTGACGGTGAGACTGCTTGCCTGCGCTGACGGTGCCTGCACCAGCCCCGGTGAGTCTAAGAGCGGAGGTGCGCCTTCGACGGCTGTGGTGTTGCTTGTCTCACGCTTGCCCGCACGCTGATCGACATCCGCCTCGACGCCAGCGGCTTCGTCTGACGACAGCATCAGCTCCAGCCCGAGCAGCACACGGCCAGCCACCGTGGCATCCGTCAGGGCCTCTGGCGCATGCAGAAGGCGCCGCAGAAGCACCCGATGCAGTGGGTGGTCAGGGATGAGCGAGTTGCGATGCAGCAGCGCCGAGAGCATGCGGCGGGCCACCCCGAGCGGCAGCACAGCTTCCATCAGCGCGGCGCCATCACAGGTCTCGCCTGATGCGGCGACCGGCGCGGCGGCGGAGGCGGCGGCTGCAGCGGAGGCCGCGCTGTGGGTCAAAGAGTCGAGCACCGCATCAGCAAGCATCACGTAGGTCTGTGCCCAGTGAGGGCTGTTTACGCGTAGCAGCAACTCCAGGATGGAAAAAAGCGGCTGTGTCGTCGCACAACTCTGATGCTGCTGATCATGATGAATGCCTTGTTCTTGAAGAGACGTGTGTGCAAGGGGGGTACGGGAGAGATGGCAGATCTGTTCGCAAACAGCATCCACCAGCTCGATGTAATCGTCCTCCGCAACACGCTGCCGGTGCGTCGGCGTCTCACCGCTGTGGCGGATGTTGCGCCGTTGGCGTCGCGCCGTCTTCGCCGACACTGCGGACGACAACGACGACGACGACGACGGCGCGTGGGATACGGCACGAAGGACGGCTGCGCACTCCTCAAGCGCAGCCAAGCGCGCTGCGGGTCGTGTTGCGTCGGAGACGTCGTTGTCACTGATGGCGGCACGGGCGAAGTGCGCACGCCACAGGACTGAGAGAGACGCGACCGCTTTTCCAGACACGGCGTAGTGCCGAAAGGCGCTGGTCAGGTCAAGCAGCGCGGCTGCACTCGGCACCGACAACGCCTCATCATTACTCGCGACCAGCGTGCTCGCACCACGAGGTGGCGAGGGTGTCAAAGATGAACCGTCATCAAGACCTTGGGGAGCCCTACTGGCGCTTGCTGCGGCTGTGGCTACGCTGGCGGAGTGTGCGAGCATCGACGTGAGCTCAGGGAGAAGTGCGAGGTGGAAGTAGCAATGCAGCTGGTGGTGACCAGGGATGGCGGCGCGGCCCAGAACCCGCGCGACGGTGACGGCGGCCGCACCCGTGAAAGCCACACCCGCCCGTGCCGCGCTTGTTGGCCGGTGCACGGCAGTCGTGCCGATGTCACCCGGGAGCCGCAGCACGCGTGTGCGCAGACAAGCGATGTTACCACCGACGCCGTCACCCGCCTCCCACGAGCCAGGCAGGGACGCCGACGCGGATGCAGCCGTCGTCGCCGCACGCTCGAGCTCAAGCTGCTCCATGTGGGTCGTGACAATCGCGCTGATAATGTCGTCAGCGAGCGCGCCGCACTGAAACAAGCGCGTCAGCGTGAGCGCCAGCGCGGCTGGCGGCGTCAGTGGCGCGGTGTGGCGCGTGTGCAGGGCCAGAGCACGTCGAACAGAGAGGTACGCGCGCTTCGTCGCCGCTGCTGCTGCGTCGGATGGTGATGCAGGAGCGCTCGTTGTGAGCGAGTGCGCGGTCCTCCCCGAGTCTGTGTGCGTTGGCGTGACGTCCGCATCCGCACGTTCGTGGCTGCCGCCATCGACGTGCGCCCTGCGCTGCGGATACAGGCCGAGGTGCACGGCGGGCATGACGCGGTCCCACAGCGCCGTCACCACCGCCGGGGGGAGCGCCGACACGTGACGGCGTCCGTCGACGCGACTTGCGGCGGCCATGTACTGCAGGTGCGTGTCGAGGCAGCGCAGCGCGTCCGTCAGAGCTGCTGCTGCTGTTGCTGCTGATGCAGGACGCACAGCTTCAAGTGTGTCACTCGCTTCCTCATCTCGCGTTGATGTCTCCGAAAGGCCAAAGAGCAGCGGAAGGGCAGCCGTCTGAAGATGCGCAAAGTTGTCACGCATCGCGTCAAGATCAGGCAAAGTAAGTTGTGACGCGATCGATGAGGCTGACCGTTCGGAGCTGTCCATTGATGCGACCGTGTCTGCTATGGTGTCAAGGGACATCAGCGCGGCGGCGGAAGCGGCAGCAGCTGCAGCGGTGGCGACGTCGACGGACATGACCGCGGCGGTGCTGCACCCTGAGGCAACGGCGCCGCCGCCGTCATCGTCGCTCTTCTCGTCGAACAACGAGCTCTGGTCGCCCTCCGAGACGCGAGGTGGTGCTGATGACGCGTCGTGTGAGAGCACTGCTGCGTCGGGAGCGGTCTCTACAGACATCGCCGGGCGCCCTTCATCGCATGTTGAATTTCTGTTCCAGGGCCGCTGCTGCCGCCGTGAGGCACCACTTCGACGCTGCTGGTGCTTGCGCTTGTACTCCTGCTGCGATGCACGACTTGCTGATGTATCTGCGGATACATCTGGTGTGGACACCGTCACAGAGATGTTGTTGCCCAAGTTGATCACGTGCTGCTGTCCTTCGCGCGCGTCTCGGTGCGGCAGCCTTCGCTTCGAGCGGCGAGCCTGTCGTGACTCTGCTGCGATGAAGGTGGGTGCGGATGCTTTTGTGTCTGCAGCACTGCTGTTGGTGTTGCTCGCGTGCGTCGTGTACGAGCGGTTTGTCGCGGTGGTGGTGCCAGATCCTCCAGCGATGCACGCTCGCGGGCCGTGCGCCAGACACACACGCACACCAGGGGGAGGGGCGACAGCGGGGATGGGGGAGGGCAGCAGCATCAGCGGCAGCGGCTGCTGCTGCGGCGCAGACACGCACGCCGCACACACCACTGCAGCAGAAACGGCGGCAGTCAGGACACGTTGATGTGCGGGCTGCCGCACGAGCATGCGGGCAGGTGGGTGGGGCCGCATCAGCTTGACCAAAATGGGAGAGCGGTGGTCCTTCACCAGTGCGGAGATGCTGTTGATGTTTACGTTCACGGTGATGAATGCGATGCGATGCGATGCGATGCGCGCGTGTGTGTTTGTGTGTGTGTGACGGAAGTGATCGGAACAAAATGTTGGGAGTCATGTAATGGCATTGCGATCTACGACGAGGGGCTCCCTCGAAAGAAAAGCGGAGAGGCCTCGACACACGCGCACACACATGTTCGTGTGCGCGTGTGTTTTTCCCCACTGGAGCGATGAGGATGATGTTTGTTGTTGTTTTGTTGGTGTTGTCAATCTGGGGCTTTTGCCTTCATCTCTCGGCATGTTGTTCGCCCCCCTCCCCCCCCGCATCAGGCAAGTCCGGCGCGACCCATCACACACACACACACACACACACACACACGCGCGTGCTGCACGTACAGGAGAACAGAGGCTTGGAAGGAAGGAAGGAAAGAGAGGGAAGGAGACGGCGCGGGGGGGGGGGGGGGGGAGGGAGACGAGCAACGAGTGCAGTGTCAGAGGCCGAGCAGGCAGCCCTCCTCCCCCCGCCTTTCCACTCCCTCCTCCCATGACCACCACAACTGTTCAGGTTCCTTCACACACCACCACCACCAGCTGCCCACGTCGCTATCACCGACAGCCGTGCGCTGTCGGCGGAGCCGATGACGTCCACCGTGGCCGTCTGCGACCCTTCCTCCCAGCTCCGCACAAAGTCCGCGTGCCCACACGCAACGAGCATCTCCGCCAGTGACGGCACCGCCACGTCGCCTGCTGCTGCTGCTGGTGCCTCCCCCTTCGCGGTGGAGCACGACGGTGATGCAGTCGTGAGCGGCACCTCCACCAGCTCCCCGTTGCCCGCAGTGAAGAGCAGCGACGCAGGGGCATCATGCAGGGCCGCGCGGTCCGCGGCCGGCACGAGTTGCGCCACCAGCGCCTCTCTGAAGGCACCCGCCGTCACGGTGCTCGCCTTTACGGCGACCACGGGTCTCGGCCCGCACACGAGGCAGCGCCCCGTGATGTCACCGCTCCCATGCATCGGGCTGCCGAAGCAGGACTCGACGTGGGCGTAGATGCCGTCTGGTGTGGCCCCGTTGTAGAAGACGAAGTTGTCAAGTGCCGGGCCGCAGCCCGTCAGCCACTTCATTAGCTCCGTGACGGCCTGCCCGGCAACCAAGGCGTTCGTGAAGCCAACCGCAGGCACCACGTTCTTGATCACACCGAGCGTGAACATGTCGTCAATTGCGGGTCCGCCGATGCCGAACGCGGCCTGTCGCGCACGAGCACGCTCGGCGATCCAGTGCACGTGTTCGGGGTTGTCGGGGTCGAGCTCCACGGGGGCAGCAACCGCCGCAGCGTCCTCAACCTCTTCGTCGCCGCGGACGCCGGAGGAGGCGTAGAGCTCCGGCCACTCTTTGATCTGCACGTATAGCACGCAGTGCTCCGGCGCGCGGGGCACGGACTCTAGCGTGCACAGCGGCACCGTCGCGCGGGTTGCGCCGTTGTTGTAGAGGTACATCTCGCACTCGATGCAGGGGGTTCTGTTGTTGGACATCGCGATCACGCGGCAGTGCCCTTCGAAGCCCTCCGTGCCTGTGTCGAAGATCGGCGTGGCCTCCGTGATGACGCTGTCTCCGACGCGGTGCACCCCGGCCGCGAAATCCGCCGCGTGCCCAGCCGGCAGCTCTGCCGTCTCGCGGGTGGCGAGCTCCGCGATCTTTTGATTTATCCAACGTCGGGCTGGGATCGAGTCGACGGCGAGCAGCACTGCGTCGAAGCCGCGGTAGAACGCATCGGATTGATCCTCAAGCCGCCCCACAACCGCGGTGACGCTCACGCCGGGGCAACGCGCCTGCACCGCCGCCGCGGCCGTCGTGCTCTTGGCCTTCCCGACATCGGCGTGCGTGAACAGAAATTGCCGATTCAAGTTCGACACCTCGACGTAGTCCATGTCGATCACGGTGAGGTGGGCGAAGCCGCTGAGGGCGAGCAGGTGTAGCAGCTCACAGCCGATGCCACCGGCACCAACGATCAGCGGCTCGACGAAGGACCAGTCCTTCAGATCAGGGTCGAAGCCGGTGGCCGTGAACTGTGTGTCGGCGCTCGTGAGAGCCGCCAGCGTGGCACTCGTGTGAAGCGCATCCACTCGTGACGTCATGGTGGCGTGTCCGTGCGCACACGCCTGCCCTCTTTATTTTTCTTTTTTTCTGTTCTGTTTCGGTCCTTGAGTGTGTGATGTATGTGAAGGAAGGAAGGAGGAGGGAGGGGAGAGGGGAGAGGGGGGGGGGGGAAGGAAGCAAACGACGAACGTGCGAGTCAAGAAAGAAAAAGAAAAGCGAAACAACAGCAGCAGTAGCAGCCGTGATGATGATAATGTTGATGACGGTAGGGAAGACGCCACTGTCTTTGTGAGTGAGCGTGCCGTGAGGGAAGGAGGAGGGGTGCTGGCAGGGAGAAAGAGAGAGGAAAAAAAGAAACTATAAAGCGACAAGGAACAGCACACGAGGAGACGCCTTCGTCCTTCCTGCTTCCCCTGTATTCCTTCTCGGCTGATGAAGTGAGTGTGTGTAGAGACACACGTATGTGCGCGTGGCTCGCTGATTCCACGTACGGGTGCAACGTCACATCAGCACAGGTAAATGTGTGTGTGTGTGTGTGTACGTCGTGAGGAAGGGGGGGGGGAGGAGGGGAAGTTGATCGGGTGCGAGAGCGACCGTGTAAAGCGTGCTAAAACCCGTGCTGAACGGAATGCCCTTTTGCACCATGTCTGCGTGCACGCGTGGGTGCGAGAGGGGGGACGAGGAGGACGCAGTCGCTGCCGTCACGCGCTCTTATACACACGGCGTTTGTTTTCTTTTCGCTTCGCTGGCGTGTCCTCTCCATCGCCATCACCATCACCGCACACCCCTCAGCACCGCTGTTGTTGCTTCCCCTTGTCTGAGGTTTCCCTCACGCCTCGCTCCACTGTGCAGACGGGTGCTGTTCTATTCTGTTCTTTTTTTTTAAAAAAGTTCTTGGTTGAAGGAGGGCCACGAGGGCCGCGGCAGTGTGTGTGTGTGTGTGAAGGGGACGCGGTGTGCGTGCACTATACGCGTCGATCCGTGTACTTAATGGTAGTCCACAGTAAAGCCTTCACCTAATGGCAGTTGTTTTTGTGTGTGTATGCGTATATACGTGTGTGTGTGTGTGTGTGAAAGGCTCCTGCCAGGGCCCCCAAACAACAACAACAACATCAGCAACACAAGGTGGGTAAAAGAAGTCCTTTACGGAGGGAGAGAGAGAGGGACGAGCCGACAAGAGGGAAAGGGAGAAACAAGATGCACAAAAGAAGTTACTACTTCTGCCGTCGTCGTCGTCATCATCGTCGCCGCACATAACACACACACACACACACACACACACACAGACACACGTTCATGGCAAAGTCGAGCCACACATGAGCGTTGACGGGAAGCCGACTCAGGACCACGCGTGCGAACTGCACAGACACGGAGGAAGGAAGAAGCAACAAATCACGCAATTTGGTCAGTCATCATCAAAGAAGAGTGAAGGAAAAAAAACCAAAAAGAAAAGAAACGAAAAGAAAAGAAGGAGGACTGATGAAGGGAGAGAGGGGGTGATACTCACACACACACACACACATCATGATCATCATCATCAACACACACACACACACACACACACACACACACACACATACACAAATGCACGTGTCCTGCGGTTCAACTACGAAGCAGAAGAAGACGAAAGAAAAAAAAGAAAAACAGACATACAGGCAACAAGTCTAGAGCTTTTGTAACAAGAAGAAGAAGAAGTGGAGTGTGTGTGTGTGTTGGGGGGGGGGGGGCGAGGTGAGTGGCGGGGGTGAGCGTGTGTGTGTGTGTGTGTGTAGCATAACGTCAGCTGGCCCAGATACACACACACATACACAACACAGAAAGAGAGAGAGAGCCAGACAAAACACGTTCGTAAAAAAGAAAAAAAACCCACACTTACACCACAAGCGAACACACACACACACACACACACACACATACGATCTACACGACTTTACACGACTTTACACGACACCCTTCATCCCTCCTCCTCCTCCTCACGTCATGCGTGTCAGCGTGTTGGGGCCAGTGTTGATCGACTCCGTCGCAGGTGTGGGCACCGCCACCACCATGTCTGTCACGAACGGCTGCACCCGCTGAGCTGCTTCAACCTCCCCCGGCCATTGCCCCCGGTGCTGCAGGACGAAGTTCCCACGGGACAACACCACGTTGCCGGGCCAGTCCCCACGCATCGTCATTTCCCGGTGATGCTGCGACACGGTACAGGGCACACACAGGAACGACACCAGGAGATCCGCCACCACGTTTATCAGGAATTCGTTTTCCGTAGCGAACCGCCGCAACCGCGGACCACACGTGGCACACCAAGTCGAAGTGGGCGTGCTGGGTGCTGGTGCTCCTGCTGTTGCTGTTGCTGTTGCTGGTTCAGTAGTCGCTGCTGCTTCAGCGTCCTGCGCTGTCGTCGGATCACGAACAACCGAGTCAGAAACATCAACGGTGATCTCACTCGTGCGGATCACGCACGAAGGACACACTTCACTGGAGCCGGAGGGGTTCGCCTCCCTCGGACAATGAGGTCCACACATATGCGTCGTCGCAGTCAATGCCGCTGCTGCTGCTGCTCCTCCTCCTGATCCTGCTGTGGCTTCTTCCGTTGCTGTAGTTGTGGCTTGTGGTGCTCGTCCCTCCCCTTCACCAACAGGGGCGACCGCACCATCTTCGCCGCCGCCGTCGCCGCGCGCCTCAACGTTGGCGTCACGGTCATTCATCTCTGTCGCCCCTTCGTCCAGGTCATCCTCTGCGTTGCGTGCGAGGAGGACGTTCCCGACGATGCCATAACGCCGCCGCAGCTCACGCCGAATCAGAAACGTATGGATCGGCACGGAGGGGAGTGGCGTGAGGCTCGGAAAGATTGACCCACACCAGATAAAATCACAGCAGCACAACAGAAACATAACGGGGGTGAAGATGCCTTCGTGGTTGTGGTAGACCATGTTGAAGTGCGCGCTGCTCATGCAGTAGACGCAGAGACACGCGTCAATCATCGAGGGGACGTCGCTGGTGAGTCCGAAGATCCCAGTGTACCACCGAGGGGAGAGGGGACCTCCGGCGGCGCAGGAGGGGAGGCGATCATGACCTGCGTGTCCATCTGCAGCGGCTGCTGCTGATACTGAGGCTGTTGCAGGTACGAGAGTCGCTGTCC
>CAWUFJ010000013.1:123832-198794 GCA_963921375.1 Tiliacea citrago
GGCTGCACGCGGTGTGGCGGCGGTCCAGAGGGGGTTGAAGAGAAGGGGCGCTGCTGATGCTGACGCTGGCTTCGGCGCAACGGTGGCGTGCTCGACGACGCCGACGAGGCGGAGCGCAGTCTTCCGCTGGCGCTGGCCGAGGTACGGGTAGGCACTGAGACAGTCGCAGGGGACGTCTGTCGGTGAGAGTGCTGCTGACGTGCTGGTGTCCCACTGAAGAGCCACAGCGGTGTTTCAAAGTCCACGGGGGCCGCTTCGCCGTGCGGCGAGACGGCGTGTGTGTTGGATGGGGAGACGGCGGTATGAGCTGGGCTGGCGGCACGTGCCCTCGCGGCAGCCGTCGCGCTGCGACGACTCGCAGGACTCGTGGCAGAGAGCGATGCGCGTGCGGTGCTAAGTGAGGACGCGTGGCGCGAGGCCGACGACGGGGTGTGGGCGGCGGCTGCGTAGGGGGAGGAGGGAGAAGATGGTGCCGCTGCCGGTCTTGGAGCGGTGCTGCCGCTGATGCTCGTCGAGCAGCCCAGTGACGGGCTCCGGCGCGGGTGCGTCGGTGGGCGCGTCGTCGCCGTGCGGCCCCCCTGCTGCTGCTGTTGCTGCTGCTGAGAGATGAAGTAGCGATACGCGTCGCGTGCCATGTCGCCAGACTTGTAGTTACAGTAGAATGCGTCCGTCAGCTGATGATGCGAGAGCTGGGGCGTGTCGTCGAGCGTGGGGTTCGTGGGCGAGGTATGTCGGGACACGTTCATGGTGGCCGCTCGTGAGGTGCTCGTCTTCCGCTGGGTGGAGTTGGTCGTGCTCGTGGCGGATGGTGACACAGGCGCGAAGACGGCCGTGACTATCGTCCCACAGAGTCCCGTGCCCGCGACCACACGCGCGGAAGAGGCGTCCCCTCCGTCGTGATCGTCGTGCTCTTCGCCAGAGCCGGCCGCGCTGGCCCACACACAACTAGCACCCGCGCTCGTGTCCCCTGGTGCTGCTGTTGCTGCTGCTGCTGCTGCCTGGCCTGCAGCCCCCGACCCGCGGCGACTGCGGAGATGCGGCGTCACGGCAGCGGAGATCGTCAAGGGCCGCGACTCTGCGCTGCTCACACCACGGCTCAACGAGCCACCTCCACCACCATTGCCACCGTCCACACCCACCTCGGCTGCCGGTCGCGTGTGAGGCTCGGGAGGGCTGCCACTGTGCAGCGAGAGCGGACTGGCCCAGGAATCCCTGCATCGGAGCCACCGCCACCACCCTTACCACCAGCGCCGCTCAGCGCCGACTCGAGGGTCAGGGCAGAGCTGCTGAGGCCGCTCCGGTAGAGCGAGGACTCGCGCCGCCGCTGATGCTGATGCTGATGCGGAGGGTGCGGCGACAGCGATGGCTGTGGTGGGGATGGCTCAAAGAGGAAAGTGCTGCCGAGACCACCGACCAGTGATGCACGACTCTCAGAGCGCCGCTTGTTCTCTACCATGCGCGCCACCGTCGACACCATTGACTCCGCCAACGTCGCGTCATGGGCGTCCTTCGGGCTGCCCCTCCTGCCCTTCCCCACCATCCTGATGCCTCCGGTTGCTGTGTCGATGGTGTGCAGGTGAGACATGGACGCGTCCGGCAGCTGCATCACCGACTCGCGTGCCCTACTGCCGCTGCCGCTGCTGCTGCCCCGGCGTGAAGGCCGAGGCACCAACGGCCCCGCACGATGGCCACGGCGCACGTCGCCGCTTTGCTCCGACGATACGGCATGCGGAGATGGCGCTGGTGATGCGCGGGACGTTGGCAAGCTGTTCGGTGAGGTTCCATCGGCCACACCGTCTGACGTCCCTGTGGCGGTAGTGGTGGTGGGGGTGGGTGCGCCTCTTGGAAACACCGCCGCAGCGAGGTCGTGTACATCGAGCGTGCAATGGAGAAACTCGGTGTACACGGTGCTGCGGCGCGAGCACAGGGGAGACACGGTGAACGCCGGTGCTGAGGCGGCGCATGGAGCCGAGGAGTGCGTCGTGCGTGGTAGTGGGCTGAAGGGCGGTGGGGGCTGCAAGACCCACGAAACCCCCGCTGATGGGGTCGTGGGTGTAAGAAACGGAGCTGCGCTGCCAGTGAGGGGGAGGCCGTCCACCATGGTACAGCTCGGCCGCGAAGCGCGACCACCACCACCACCACCACCACAGTGGCGCACGCCGTTGACGGCAGACGGAGGCTGGGGTATCGAAAATATCGAGGCTGACGCAGCCACTGATGGTGTTGATGCTGGTGTTGGTGCTTTTGTGGTTGTGCAGGCGGCGGTGATATCAAAATCAACAGATCGGCGTGTGGCGAGCCGCGGCGGCTTCGACGACGACACTCGCGCGGTTGCGGCGTTCGCGGAAGCCGCTCGCACGCTGCGGCGCTGCGCGAGGGACTGCCGCACCCACGTGAGAGCTGTGTCCTTGTCCTCTGCTGTACTGCATGGCATGCCCAAGCCACTGACGGAGGGGGAGGAGAGCGACATGGAGGGAGATGGGAGGAGCAGAGGTGTGGTTGTATGAAGGAAGATGTATGCTGATGTGTGTGTGTGTGTCTGCGAGAGAGGGAGCGCGACAGGAGCAGTTGTCGTGCTTGCGCTTGTGCAGACACCCCCCCCCCCCCACACACACACGTCGGGAAGAAGACGTGGCTTGAAAGAAAAGAAAAAAAAGAAAGTAAGAATTGGCGGAGGTTGTGGCGGTGACGCCTGTGATGGGGATGAGAGAAGCGAAGGGGGAGGGGGGAGGGAGTGCTGCAGCACGTGATGCAGGCGGCACTAAAACTACAGATTCAAATGGAAAACCATGTGGTGCCGCCTTCCTCCTTGAGACTTTTTTTTTCTTCTTTCTTGCTCCGCGACGTGTGTGTGTGTGTGTCGGTGTGATGGAGTGTGTGATCGGCGAGGTGCACGGGAGCGGGGGGGGAGAGCGGAGACGGAGAACCTGTGAAGATGATGAAGGAAAGGAGGAAGGGGAGGGGGGGGGGGATGCGCTGACACACACACACGCGCACACACACAAGCACAGGCGGGCAGGCAGGCAGAAACAATCTTTCTCTATAGAACGAGCTACACAAACCTTCAAGACCCACAAAGAGAAGCGAGCACCACCGTGATGGGGGGGGGGGGAGGGGAGGGAAGAAGGAAGGAGGGAGAGAAGTGAGGCGTTACAGTGCCTCTCGTCACATGGGGGGGGGGAGTGGAAGCACCGTTGCTCACAAACACACACACACACACCGACGGAGAGAGAGATACAAAGATAGATCAGGGAGAGAAAAAAAAGACCAGCTTGCACCGGTGTGTGCGTGTGTGTGTGTGTGTGTGTGTACTTGTGTGTGTGCTCAGCCGGAGCGCAGCCTGATGGGAGGGGTGGGGAGGGAGAGAGGGGGGGGGAGGGAATGGAGGAGGTACGTTGACAGAAATCGATCTATACACTGGAGCAGGCGATAGTGATATGTGGGTCACTGCGTGCGTGTGCGCGCCGCGAGGAGGTCCGGGAAGGAGGGAAAGGGGGGTAAGGTGAGTAGGGCGTGAGAAGACTAGACTGCCGATCAGCGACGCTGGAGGGGGGGGGGGTGGAGGGAGGCGTGGCGTGGTGTGACGTTATGAAGACGGGCACCCAACGCAGCGGCATGTCCATGTGTGTGTGACGCGGTCATCAAAAGGAGTGAAGGGGGGGGGGTGGGGAGTGACAGAAATAAGAAGAAAAATAACGGAAATTGTGTGTTCACATGTTGGGGCGTCGTTAACGAGCAAAACCGCTCACACGTGCGCACCAGGGGCGGGGAGGGGGCGCGCAGGGCAGACCGCGTCATCGCACCCCCCCTCCCCACCTCACCACACCCCCTGTGCCACACCGCCAGGCTTTCCCCCCTCCCTCTGCGTCTACGAGACCCGACACGACACCGCCGTACACCAAGGACCAGATGCACCATCGAGGCACAACACCACTCCACGGAGGTGAACTTCTGTTATCATTCTTTTTTTTCTTTATTTGTTTCGTTCTTCGTGCGTGACGACGACGACGAAGGAGGAAGAAGTAAGAAGAAGTCAAAGGTCACATCAGCGTCAAGTCGCTGAGGTACCCCGCGATGGTGAAGCCTTCCGTCCATCAAATACCTGGCCACACAGGCGCAGTCGAGCCCCTCACCCAACCTTCTTCAAGGCTACATCAACCACATCAACCCCAATCTATTCATCGATCTATCCACCCAGTGCCGCACACAGCACAGCACAGCAGTCAACACAATACAATCAAAAATAAGAGAAAAAAAAAGACTGAGAGAACTTCATCAGCCGCAGGAGAGATCACCTACACACACACACTCACACACAGAAAGATGCCATGACGCAGGTGCAGGTGGTGGTGAGGAGGGGAGGGGAGGGGAAGAAAAGATCGTTGCGCCGGAACCATGGGCAACATCATAGAAAGCCCACGAGCGTCACCGGAAGGCGATCGCCACTGCTGTAGGCAGGGGCGTGGATAGATCAAGGTGAGTTGAGGTGAGGTGAGGGGAGGAGACAAGGACACGAGCAGGTGCGGTTCAATATAAACAGCGGGTAGTGCGGCAATGGTGTGCGGGGAACAAGATGACGAGGAGGAGGGAGGGGGAGGGGGGAAGGGGAGGGAGTCTCTTCGCTGGCGTACTGCAGCACAGCACCAACACCGCCTCTTCACTTCACTTCTCTCTCTATATATATATCTCCTCCTCCTTCTTTCACCACAAACAAGATTCAAATGCGATACGAACACAGGCAGCAGGTCACAGACACACACACGCGTATGTGTCTGTGTGTGTGCGTGTGTGCAGGTCATTCCAATAGAACGGCTGGCACAGACATGTAGGTGAGCCAGACCCCCAACGCGCCGATGCCGACAGGCGCCAGGATGAGGAGGCTGAACATGGCGACCCATAACAGCCAGAAGGACATGTCATGCTGCTCACGCACGTAGTAGACCACCGCCGCAACCAAGGCGCCGATCAGCAGCAGCGAGGACACCGAGGCCACGAGCAAGAGAAGGATTGGGATGATGATGAGCGAGGCCATCGACAGCCCCACGGCGAGCATCAGACACAGCAGGGCCACGTAAAAGACGCAGGGGACGAGGGCGAGAAGTCCAACGAACACCGCACGCACAAACGCGAGCGCGCCATCAAGGCCGGCGAGAACGACGACGCTGAGATCGCTGACAGGGACGACGAAAAGAAGAATCGCAAGGATCAACACGAGGCCTGCAAGAAGGTCGGCCCGGCTTCCTGAGAGCTGGCTCCGTGTGATGTACTGCGCAATGTGGGCTGCCATGCTGCTGCTGCTGCTGTTGCTGCTCTGTCTAGTGGTACCTCCGCTTGCATGAGAGGGGGGGGGGGGGGCGGCGAAGAGACTGGCTGCACACGACGTGGTGTTCACCGTACACGTAGACAGGTCCGTGCCTTGGTGGGCTTGTGTTCCTGCGGTGCAACGGAGTCAAGAGGAGAAGAAAAAAAAAGAAGACGAGATACGCTGTGCGTTGATCGATTCTTGTGTGTGCGCGTGTTGTGGGGGGGGGGGCAGAGGGCCCTTGTCAACACAAGACCCACGCGCACACACACACATACACACACACACACACACACGCGCACACACACACACACACACACACGCACACACACACACACACACACACACACACACACCCTTATCCTGGCTGAGTGCTACACAGGCGCGTCCTCGTTGCAGTCCCGTGCTGTTGCTGCTGCTGCTGCTGCGCTTTGGGAGGCGACACCCGCACGAGGCATTGAAACCGCCGCACACGTGGCAGTAGGAGGAGGAGGGGGGGGTGGGATGGGGGGGGGGGCGGAAGGAAGACGTTGACAGAGAGGGAGGGAGAGGGGAAGGGGAAGGGGAAGGGGAGATGGTGAGATTGCGAGTTCGTTGGGAGAGGATCCCGTGAGCGATTGTGCGTGTGTGTGTGTGTGTGCATGTGCCCGAGACGTGGGATGAACACTCGTGGAGAACGCCGCCCCATCCCCGAGGGGGTGGTGAGGGGGGCGGGGGATGGGGGATGGGGGACGTACACGCGAGGAGAGGCGATCAACAGTCGTCACCCGCGCTCGATGCAATGCTTAAACGCCCCCTCCCTCCTCCCTCCTTTCCCCTCCACCGGTGGTGCACAACGCAAGTGAAGCTGGGGGGGGGGGCATTGGCTCACACGGAGGAGCTGATGCGGCAGCCACGCACGCGCGGTGGAAGAAAGAAGGGGAGGGGAGATGGTGCAGCCACGAGCGTCCCACATCGCCGTCGCAGCTTTCTCACGCCTCCTCCCCTCCTCCTCCTCCTCCTCCTCCTCCTCCTCCCTTCCTTAATTAATCGCGTGCCTCGGCTGTACCTGTGCGCGTAGGGTGCTCCTGTCGTGTATGCTTTTTTTCCCTTTCTTTTTGTTACTGGAGTTCTTCATCGTATGCGCGCCACGGGGCACTGCCATTAATTGCTGAGATCGCTGACGAGCCGAGATGTAAAAGTGAGAAGGAAAGGCGGGCTGGGTAAGGTAAGGTTGGGGGGGGGGGGGTAGGAGCTACGGGCCGATGCATCCTAGGCACGGGGCTGAAGGGGGGGGGGGAACAGGGGGCGGGAGAGAGGTAAGGTCAAGGGAGCAGAGAAGCGTGTGTGTGTGTGTGTGTGCGTGTGAGGTCGTGCATACTGATTGACAATAACAACCATAACAAGAACAGCATGCACAGCCCCGACACACACACACACCGCCCATGTGCATCTCTCAAGACCCACTTTTTTTTTTTTTTTCCCCCTTTCCCCCTTTCCCCCTTTCCCCCCCCCCGATGCCATCCACACAGACAGACACGCCGACAACTCTCTTTCTTTTTTTTTTTCTCGCTCGCTCGCAAGCCGACCGAGGGAGAAAAAAAAAAAAGAAAAAAAGAAAAAAAAAGAAAAGAAAAAAGAAAAGGCAATCAAGCAAGACAGCGAGGCCGCAACGTGAGTGAACCCACAGAGGGGTGGGGTGGGAGTGGGGGGTTGTGAGGTGGTGGTGCGGGGGGGGGGGGGGCGGGTGTGTGTGTGTGGTGGCAACTCCATCAAATCACCAAACCCCCCTTCCTTGCCCCCCCCCCTCTCTCCCTCCCCCCCTGTTACAGAGAAGACACCGCCTCAAGACTGCTCCCACGTCCAAAACAAGCAGACAAACATTACACATCTACACCAAACTCATCACATTCACACACCCCCTTCCCCTTCCTTTCCCCTACACACACACACACACACACACACACACACTCACGCAGACATCTTCCACTAGAGCGTGCAAGGCGTGACGTAAGAAGGAGAAACAGAACAAAAAACAAAAAAGAAAGAAAAGATTCACGGGGGAAGGTGGTTGTGGTGAATGGGGATGGAGGCAGGATAATCCCAGCTCTTCCAACAACAACAACAACAACAACAACAACAACACAGAGAGAGAGAGAGAGACAGAGACGTGCCTGCGTAGCTGCAAGGTGAGGCCCAACCACCACCACAATCACCAATACCATCTCTCAGTAGCCCCTTCGACCCTTCCGCATTTCTGGCTCTCGCTCCATCGGTCTGTCGACATGCCACGTCGGAAAGACCAAAAAAGAAGAAGAAAAAAAAAGAAAGATGCGAGAGGGAGAAGTGAGGGGGAGGGGGGGGAAGACGGAGGTGAGTCAAGAAGAGTTCACGCAGGTACAGGAGCAAGAGCGCGGATAGCTTTGAAAGGGGAAGGAGGGAGGGGGGTGGAGGGCTCTGGTGTTCGCGACTCGGAGACCTCTGTGTCGAAACCCGACTGTGTCGCTCTCTCACGCGCTTCGTGTCCCGACCCTACCTGTTGCAGTCCATCACGGTGAGGTTGGGGTGGGGTGAGGACCGCGATGCACCACCGTGTCCACCGTTGTTTTTATTTCTTTCCCTTTTTGCTTGGCAGACGATCTGAGTGCACGCGGGTGTGCGGTGTGCCTGCCTGCTTGCTTGCGCATGCGTGCATTTGTTGGCTGTCTCTCTCTGTGTGTGTGACGGCTGTACGCGGGCTGTAACAAGCACCTTCACCACGCACAGACATCACACACTGAAAACACACACGCACACTCAGACACGAACACGCACACGCACACGCACACGCACATACACGCACGCAACGGAGCTGATCATGTCATGTTGCAAAAGAAAAGAAAAAAACCGAAGAAGACGCGTGCACACACCACGCCGCCACTGGTGCTTCCCTTCTCCCTACACGTCCGTCACTTCCCCCCCCTCTCCCCCCAACTCGATACACGCGCACGGGACGGAGCAGCAACGGGTAGTGCGGCATGATGATGAGGAGGAGGAGGAGGAAGATGAAGGAGTTGGGTGGTGCAAGGTCTCGAGGTGTGGAGCGGGTGGCGGGGGAGGGGGAAGGAGGGATGAGGGGGGGTCACGGAGCGAGATTCAAGGCGAGCAACAGTAAAATAAGGAAAAAAAAAGAACGAATCGGAAGGAGAAGGAGAAGGAGAAGGGGGAGTGGAAGGTGGAAGGTGGAAGGTGAAGGGGGGGGGGGGGGTCGCACACGAGTACGCTGACACACACACACACACACACACACACACACACACACACACACACACACACACACACACACACACACAGACACTGACACACATACATGCCTTTTGTCTATCGCCGCCATAGGAGGTCTCTGTGCTACAGACACGCAAAAGGGGAGGATGGGGGGGGGAAGGAGGAAGGGGGTCGATGACGACATCAACGACAACAACGACGACCACAGCAGCGGTGACTAAGAGGCGCGAGAGGAGAAAGGAGGAGGGGGGGGGAGATGGAGAGGAAGGAAGTGGTAAGAGAATGAAAATAAATTGGGAGTGATCGAGGGGGGGGGGTGGGGTGGGGTGGGCGGCATGTGGCAGGCACACCCCATAAAAAAAAACCGTGATGGCACGGCTTGGCAGTGGGAGGGAGGGGAAAGAGGAGGAAGAAAAAAAAGAGGTGGCGGGGAGGACACAACAACAGTCGTCTGCGAGCAGAGGTTGCGCAGCGGAGGGATGGGGGTGGGTGAGGGGGTGTGTGTATGTGAGAAAGCCTGACCATGAGTGCGGCACACCGACACGCACCGACAGACGCATACACACATGCACGTACACGCATAAGCGTATTACAGGTATGTACACTCACACACGCACACGCACACACGCATGTATGCGGAGGGGAAGGGAGGGAGGGAGGGGGGGGGGTGGTGGTGGTGGTGGTGGTGAGAGGGAACACGAACAGCAGCAAAGAGAAGCTTGACGAAAGGCGGGAAGGCGGGAGGGGATCTTTAATGCTGAGTTGTTGGCGCTCTTTAGGCTTTTCTCCATCGAACTCCTAACAGCAGCCACAACATGCACACGCGTCAGGAGCAGATTGCAAAGCCCATTGTTGTGCGATCGTCCACACGGCTGAGTCATCCCCCCCCCCTGGTTCTCATCTTCTCCTCGTATCCCTCCCTCTGTGTGCGTGTGCGTGCCGGTGTGCTGGTGATGCAGAGTGAGGGGGCGGAGGTCACACATGGGCTGAGCTAAGGTGTAAGATACACTGAGGACAAGTAAAGGTAAAAAATAAAGGGCAAAGCAGGAGGAGGAGAGAGGGAAGAGGGCAGGAGGAGTGGGGGGGGGTGGGGGAAAGAAATACAGCTCACACACACACACACAGACAGATAGACATACGCAGGTACAGCATCAAGACCTCTCCCCCCCTCCCAACAACAACGTGTCACACTAGAAGCTCGAATGCCCCCCCCCCCTCATCTTCTTCCGCCTTTCCTTATCGGCACACTCCTTTCCCCCCTTCCCCCCGTCCACAAACACTAGTCTTCCCTTCTCTCCTGTGCGCTGCTCTCGGCGAGGTCACGAACGGATGCATCCTATTGACGCGATCAGCTCGAAACACGGTACGCGTATCTGTGTGCGTGTGCGTGTGTGTGTGCAAGCTTGACTGTCAGCGCACCGAGCTTCATCGATCTACGGGGTAAGAGGTGAGGGAGAAGGGAGAAGGGGAAGGCGATGGGGGTGGCGTCCATCACTGCGCAGCGCTGGCGTGCGTATACCAGGGTGGCAGCGTGTAGCACACGTCGAAAAAGCGGGAAGGGAGGGGGAGGGCGGGGGGTGAACAAAGAAGGGGAAGGGGAGAACAAAGAGTTTGCGTGCGTGTGTGTGTGTGTGTCTAGGTCAGTGTCACGGCGGCAGGGTCAAGCGTAACGCCTCAGACAGACGGAAGGACGGGACTTGATCAAAAGGTGAGGGGGGGGGGGGTTGGGAGGAGAAACAACAAAGAGACAGCGAGAAGACGCTGAAGAGGTGCAGCACAGGCACACAGTGACACAGACAATCACAAAGACAGTCACGAAGCAGAGGGAGAAAAAAAAACAGAAAAAGAAAGAGAAGAGGATGAGCCGACATCACGGCAATAAGCTACCTCTACAGGAATGCGATGGAAGTAGGAAAAGGGGGGCGGCGGGAGCGGGGCCGGGGGGGGGGGGGGACGGAGCACACAACAAGCCGACACACACACACGCACACACGCACAGACACACACAGACAGAGAGGAGCAAGCCCGCGATGCGCTGCCGTGACCTTCGGCTCTCTCTCCCCGTCTTCCTTAAAAAAAAAAAATGTTGATTGAGGTGTCGCTTACGCGCCTCCTCTTTTGTCGACCAATGCTGCGCTTTACAGAATTACGAAGTCGCTTGTCGAGCTGTACTGTGACGGGCTCCCTCTGCCGTTACCGCTGCCGGGACCAGCGCCACTCAGACTCGCTACCGTGGTCGTGGTCGCGGTGGTGTTGGTGGGAGGCGGAGCAAGACAAAGGCCACGTGGACCCATGTGGCGCGGGGATGCCGGCTGATGCGGATGCTGATGTTGCTGCGCTTGTGGATTCGGCGACGAGGAGGACGACGTTGATGGTGACGCCTGCGCAGGGTACGCGACGCGCACCGGCGTGTTCATGTCGGACAGCGCCGTCACACCGCTCCCAGCGAACCCCACGCCATGCGCCGTGGCCGCCGTGGCTGCAGCGCCGAGGCTCTCATCACCGGTCCAGTCGTACTGAGAGCTGAACTGCGGGCTGTGAAAGGGAGGGGTCATGTAACCCGCCCACATCGCGTGCGACGGGGCCACCGGACTCGGTACACTACCTCCAACACAGCGACTCCCAGTGCCGCTGTAGCTGTGTGCCGCGACGGAGCTGTAGGCGCTGTTGCCACTCGCTGCTGCCCCGGCTGCTGCTGCTGCTGCGGCGGCCGCTGCTGCCGCACCGAAGCCCACTTCCTCCTCCGTCAGCTGCACGAAGCTGGAGGCTGTGGTGGAGAGCCCCGTGGTTGGGTGTGGCGCCGTGAACGGCGAGCGGGGCGGGGTCTGAGGGCGGCCGCTGCCACCGCTGCCGAGCACGCGAGTCCAGAACCCAGCCCCGGTGCTGCGCGGGGTGGACACGTCACCGGTGCCCACCGACAGCGCGCTTGCCGGGCGCGTCGGGCGACCGCCGCCGCTGCTGGTGCTACCAGCCACCGCGGCCACCGCGGGAACCCGTGCAATCGCGTTCCAGATGCCGCCCGGGTAAAGGTCGAGCGATGCAGCGCTGCTGCCGCGACTCATCGAGTTGCTGCACGACGTCGTCAGCACGGCCGAGGTGTTGATGTGGTTCACACTGAGCTGTGCGAGCGGTGTCTCGTGTCGGGGCCGGAGGTGCTGCTGCTGCTGATGGACTCGCTGTCCCTCTTCGTCTTCGCCCGCATCGTCCAGCGGTGCCGCCGAGCTGCGAGAAAAAATGCGCGTCTCACTGCTGTCGGCGTTATGTGGCATGTCGTCGTCGTCGTCGTCGTCTTCGCCGTCGTAGTCGCTGCTGGTTGTCGCCTCGGGCTCGGTGTGCGGGAGACTGAACACAACCCGCACCACGAGCTCCGCGAACGCGTCGAGAAGGTCAACGCTGGGCATTGCTGCCAGGGCCTTCACCCGTCTCTCTCTCTACGTGTATGTGTGTTTGTGTGTGTAGTCGTGTAGTCGAGTTGTGTGTCAGGAAGAAGAAGTAAAAAACAAAGTTCACGGAGGAGGGGAAGAGGGGGGGGGGGAGGGGACCGGTTGAGGGGGGAGGGGGAGAGGTGCCACTGAAGCTTCGTCACGAGGACACGCGTTACACACACACACACACACACACACACACGCGTCACACACTGCAGACCAAGAACGCGCTTTTGCAGATGGATATCACACGTATAAGAAACCAAAGAGGGAGAAGAGGGGGAGGGGAAGAGAACGGAGAAAGGGTGAGGGGGGAGGGGAGGGGAAGCACAACACAGGGCGCTCGGTGCGGAGTACTCGTCTCTGTGAAGGATGACGAGGCCGCGGATGTGTCAGACACACACACACAGACACAGACACAGACACGAAGAGTGCGTGTGGGGAGGCGTAGCAGAAGGCAAAGGACTGGGACGACGGCTGGAGGAAGAGACGCTGATAAACGCTCTGACAATGTGAACAGCAGCAGCAGCAGCAGGAGCAGCAACAACGACAACGACAACGACAGCAGCTTCAACAACTTGGGAAAGAAAATAATAAGGTAGTAAAGATAAGCAGAGAGAGAGAGACTACGACGACGACGACGACAACGGCGACGACGACGGTGGCGACAAGGTGATGCCAAAGAGCAGAGACGGAGCGGACAAGTCAGACGAAGCAAGCAAAGAGAGACAGAGATACCTCCACGCACACACACACAAAAAAAGGAGAAACAAAAAAAAATGAGTGAATCTTGCTGAGGAGGAAGAAGAAGGAAGAAAAAGGGGGAAGGTGATGGAGAGGAAGGAGGGGGGAAGCAGGGAGGGAGGGAAGGGAGGGGTGTGTGGGGATGCAGGAGGTAGCAGCAGGTGTTGCGGTAGGAGCCCGTGTGCGTGCGTGCACGCGCGTTTATGTCTGTGAAAGCCCAAACAACACGGGAGGGGGGGGGAGAAGCGCGCTGTCGACGAGCAGACCTTCCCTGTTATCACACACACAAACACACAGAAAAAACACACACACACACAATCAGCCTTGCACTGCAGATGTGCGTTTGCGTGTGTGCGTGTGTATTGATTGAGCTCTAAGCTACTGTGAGGAAGACGGACTCGGTGGTGGTGGTGGTGGCACGCGAGAGTGGCGTCTGATGGCAGACGGAGAGAGGGAAAGAGAGATGGTGATGATGACGATGATGATGGGAAGGGGGGGGGTGATGGCGCAACACGTTTCGCGTGCGTGCGTGCGTGTGTGACGGCGAGCAACACACGCTCAAGAAGATAAAACCAAGAGGAGGAGGAGGTGGGGGCGGTGGGAACCACGAGATCGATTTTTTTGCACTGTCCCGTGCACACGGCTAGCAGGATAGGTGGTTAGAAGGGGGAGGGGTAATGAGGAGGACGGAGGGTGGATGGTGGGTGGAGGGTGCGTGCGAGTGTGCACGTAAGAAGGGAGCAGCTGGAGGTACCACAGAAGGGTTTTGATGTGTGTGTGCATGTGTGTGTGTGTGTGGACGGAGGGAGGGGGGGGGGGGAAAGAGATAGAGATAGAGATAGAGAGAATGTGTGTTTGTGTGTGTGTGCTCGGGGACTGGGCAGCGGGCAGGCTGTCTGAAGAACAAAACACAAAACAAACAAACAAAAAAAGAGTTCAACTTTGCAGATGCCGCGTGACAACTCTTCTTCCTTCCTTCCTCCCCAATTTCACGTGTCCGTCTGCGTGCATCAGCGCTTTGTTCGCCCCCCCCCCTTTTTGATTCCCGTCTGGCCGAGACGAGACGCTCGGCGCGGCTCTTTTGCGTCGTGAAAGGCTGCGGGACAGACAGACAGACACACGTCCGTGAGTTCTTTTGGGGTGTCGTTATCCTTTTTTTCTTTTTTTTTTTCGAATTGCGTCTGCCGGACAGAGACGAGAAGAAAGGCGGGCAGCATGACCTTGGACTTGGGGAAGGATAGAGGGGGGGGGGGGGGGGAGAGGCCTCCCAAGGGTCAAGTGCGGAAGTGTGGAGGCACAGAGACACTCATGTCTCGTTTTTTCCCCCCTCTCAGTCTCGTACTCTTACGCCCTCACCGCTCCGTCACGACTGGCCCCCCCCCCTCCCACGCCTCCTCCTTCCCCTCCTGCTGTTGCGGCTGCATCACGCTGTGCCGTCACTTCATCGAGCACCTTGCGTAGCTTGCGTGGCTGTAAAACGACGAGCGCGTGCTCCGCCATGTCGTACAGCGCAATACGATTTGATGTCAGCTCCTGCAGCAACGCCTTCTGCCGCCCCTGCGTCACCATCAAGCCATGCTGCTCAAAGCGCTCATGGGCAACGAAGAGCGATATCTTGTGCCCCTCCCCGAGCTCCTCCTGCGTGTCGATCAAGATGCGCAGCAGCACCCCGAACGCGGGCGGTAAGCTGAACAGCACACGTTGCATCGTGTCGTGCAACAGGTGCGAGGCACCACCACCACCACCAACCGCACCAGACATCGACGACGATGACGCCGTCGCGCCCGCTGCTCCACCCATGCCGCCCCCTTGGACCCCCGACGCCACGGCCTCCGACTCCGTCAGCAGGTGCACACTGTTCACGTACTGCATCTCATGCACGCGTGGGAGCAGCAGACTGCGAAGCTGCACAGCACACAAGCCCACCCGCTCCAGCGCCGCAGCGAGCGGCGTCAGCGGCCACCGTGGGTCATCAAAGGAGACGAGCAGCTGCAGGTGTGGGTGGGGGAACGCGAAGTCGGCGCAGAGCCGCACGAGCAAGCCGGCCTGCTCGCTGTCGAGCAGGTCCACGCTGTTCAGCACAAGCAGCACCGGCGCACGCCACCCGGGACGCACTGCATGCGCGGCGGTCAGTGCCGGCGTGAACGATGATGCTGATGCTGATGCTGATGTCGACTGGTCGGACAGCACCGTCATCGCGGAGGTTGAGGGTAGCGAGGCCCACTGGACGCAGCGGCGGCGGCTGTCGCGACGCCGCACCCCACGCAGGACACTGCGGCGCACGGCCTCATCGGCAAAGCGAATCACCGGCGCACACCACGTCGCCTCCACCGCACTGTCCGGAACAGGCGGCAACGAGGAGGACGAGGAAGAAGGACACGGCTGTTGATGCTGATGTTGTTGTGGTAGTGATGCGTGGAGCGAGATAGGTGGAAGCGGTCGCAGACACATCCGTGTGGGTCTTGCGAGCTCCTGCATCTCCGCCACCACGACCCGCCGCGGGTCTGCGTCGTTTGCGCCGCAGGGGCCCCTTCCGTCATCGCCATCCGCGTCATCGTCATAATCGAGCCCCCGTGCATCCCGCGCACCCGACACTGTTTGCTGCAGGACATCAAAAAAGGCTGGCACGGGGGACATCAGCAGCATCGGCGACGCCGACGGCGACAAGGACGACAACGCATCCGCGGCTCTGCGCTGCGTTGCGTGTTGCGAGAGTGACCCACGTGACGTCACGGCGAACGCGGTGCTCGGCGAGCTGCGGCACCCCTCGCGCAGACTCCCGCGTGCGGGTGTGATGGCGCCTGCGTCACGGCTTTCCAGCTGCGTTGGCGAGGTCCCTGTGATTCCATCAACCTCATTATCATCATCGTGCATGGAAGAAGAAAAATCACGCACATCGTCCTTTACGGTGTCGCTCGGCGCAGCCGGGCAGCTCATGCTCGTCTCATCGACGTTCACAACGTCCACCGTGGAGGAGGCGGCGTGCCGGTCAAAGGTGAGCGCGCGCGCGGCAGCAGCACACCTGCCCTGCGGCGACGATGACAACGACACTTGCGCGCGCAACACGCCAGCCGTTGCATCGCGCGCCACCGCGGGGGATCGCACCTCGTCTGCCGTTAACGCCGCCCGCAGCGCAGTGCCGGTTGCAGCAGCGCTCATGGCAGCGTGTCCGAGCTTGTCCGTGTCCGCGCGTGGCGGTCCGTGACGACCGCCACGATGAGCGGCCGCATCCCCGTCCTCGCTCACCACGCGCTGTGCGGCCGTCGAATCCACCGACCCTCTCACTGCGCGCTTCACGAGATAATGCCGCAGAGCCATCAGCTGACGCAGCACGGAGGCGCAAAGTGCAGGCGTGGCTGCTGCTGATGCTGATGCTGCTTGTGGTACGGCAGAGGCGGGCAAGGCACCCCCGCTGAGGTCTCCCGTGCGTCGGCGAAGGCGTAATGCGGCATCCGCGTCCGCGGTAGGCGCACTGTCTGCAAAGCCGCTGCCCACACCATCACGCTGGTAGAGCGGTGTCGCGGCAGTCTGGGCGTGCGCCACGCCGCGTGGCCGGCCGAGGGTAGCATCGATGGTGACAACGTGCACGTGCTGCCGCAGCGCAGCGCTCTGGGCAACGTGCTGGAGAAAGAAGAACTTGGAGGCAATGCCGTACACAGCCACGGAGCGGCCGTGCAGAAGTTGATCAACACAGAGAGATAGCTCCGGAGAGGCGAGCCCGTCGGGCCAGCGCACCTCTCCTGCTTCGTCACCAACGCTGTGTGTCCTGCTGCTGCTGCAGACCGCAGGAGCAGCAGCGTCGCACGAGGTGTTTGGGTTTACAACGTGCGCACTGCTGCTCGCACCATCTCGGAGACGCTTGCGCGAAAGTGGACCTTCTCCACTTTCCACGCCGGATGCTGCGGACATCAGCGACGGCGGCGGCGATGACGACGATGACGATGATGATGCTGATGCTGATGGTGGCGCGGGTGTTGGGGGCATCCATGACAGCGGCCGCGGCGCACTGGCAATGTGGTGCAGCACGCGTACCACCAGCAGCGCACGCAGCGTGGCGGCTGGTGATACCTTCACGGAGGACAAGTGCGGCGCGTGGACGACGCCGTCGTACCCACCCGCTGTCGACGAGAGTGGCATAGATGTGGATGCACCACCACTGCCGCTGACGCTCGCCGTGAGCTGCGACGAGGCTTTACGAAAGACGTCGCCTGCCACGTAGAGCGCCAGGGCGTGGGTGTGCTGAAAGGCGTAGGCGCCGTACGGGACCTGCACCCGGTACGGCCGCGCGGGCAGCCCCGGCAGCGACGGGGGGCAGCGCCAGAGGAAAAGCGGAGTGACGGTCGCGGACGATGGAAGCGCTGCTGCACCGTTTAGAGCACCCGCACTGCCGTCGCCGTGACGCGCGCGGGGCGCGTGAGCGCCGCTGACGCTGCTGTCGTTCTTCGTATTTTTTTGGTTGTTATGGCTAGTGCTGCTGCGCACCTGCGTCGCCGTTGCAGCGGAGGATAGGCCAGAGGTGGCGGTTGTCGCCGACACCGTCGCAAGCCCTCGATCACGTATGGGCTGCTGGAACACCGGCGTGTCCTCGCGCGCGGCGAGGTTGACGGCACACCACACGAGTTGCGTCTCCGTTCGCGGGTTCCAGACGGAGAAGACAAAGCTGCCGCCTTCCTCGCAGCGGTCCAGTTGCGTGGCTGCTGCTGCTGCTGATGCTGATGTTACGGATGTCGCAGCGCCGCGCGCCACGCTCCTCGAAAACGAAACGGCAGGGTGACCGCGCGGGCCGTCCGCGACAGGCAACGGATCGCGTGCCTGCACCGGCAGACGGGTCTCGTGTCCGCCACGCGCAGCTCCATCTTCCACACGCACCGCGTGCGACTCGCGTTCCTGCGTGACGTGCGCTGTCGTGGACCCAAACGCCTGGACCGTCTCCGGCAGCGGGCACGGAGAAACACGCAGGACCTGCGCGAGGAGCGGCTGCGTTGAGGCGAGCCGCGCCTGCCGCTGGCCCCGCATGTGATGATACTTCTGCAGAACAGCGGTGTCGTAGACGAGGTTGGCGCCGCCGTGCAGACGCGCTGCCGGCGCAGGTCCCTCGCAGCACCACTCGTGCAGCAGGGCTTCTTCACGTACGAGCCGCCCGCGGCGACACAAGTGACAGGCGCAGGTGGTCGGAGCCTGCGCGAAGGGGTCGGCCGCGGGCCGGGCACCGCCACCACCGCGAGCCTGCCGTGCGGCCGCGGCTGCTGCGGCGCTGGACCCTGCGAGGGGAAGGGATGTACTCACCGTCTGATACTCCTGACCACCACCACCAGTGACAACGACAGCTGCATCGCCGTCACCGTTGCCGCTGCGCACGGCGGTTGATGGCGCGGTGAGAATCTCGTCGAGCCAGTCCATATTGACCGACGGTGATGCCGACGCCTCTCCCGCCGGAGCTGCTGGGACCTGCACACGGTTGTGCGCCTTCTCGTCTGTTCGCCACGCCTCGCCCCGAAGACCTGCATTGGCATGACTGCCACCATCACCACCACCACCACCGGCAGCATCGCCAATCAAAAGGAAACAGTCGGTGCACACTGTGTAGGAGCAGTACGTACAGTAGTAGCCAGGCGTGTCGCGGCACCGCCCGGGCAGGTCGCTGTGCGCGCAGCCCGTCCACGCTGTGGGGGCGGCCGCGGCGACCGCGGCAGCGGCAGCGGCAGCGGCGGCCGTGTGCGTTCTGAGATGACGCGGGTGCGTTTCTGCTAGCGTGGGCGAAGCGTCTCGCGACGATGTCAAGGCTGAGGAGGACGAGGTGACGTGGGAGGGGTCTGTGGACACGGAAGCGGGTTGCACACGCGTCGTCGCATCCGCTTCGCCCTCGACGTCGATGACGGGCACCTTCTGATCGATGTCCTCGCTGCGGATGCGAGACGGAGCATCGCGAGGCTTTTCAACTCCGAGCGTGTCCACACGCCGCTCTCCGCTGCGTGAGTAAACCCCCCTTCGCGCCTCCACACGGGTGGGCTCCTCCTCACTTGATCGAGTCTGTGCCGCACTCGCCTGCGGTGGGGGCGGCGGCAGCGGCAGCGGCGACAGCACCGCCTGTGTCGGTGCGTGCGAAGGTCGAGCCTGCCTCAGCGGCGTGTAGCTTTGTATTGATGCGGGTGGTGATGTCGCAGCTGCCACTGCTGCTGCTGCTGCGCCTGCCGTCTGTGGTGGCGCTCGGGTCGGCGTCACCTGCGAGAGTGATGGCGATGAGTTTGGAGACCAGAGACCGGACGGTGCCAGCCACGGCGGGGTGGCGAGCAGCCGCAGCCCCGGAGGCGGAGCCGAGGCCTGTGGCGTCCTTGCTGATGGGATCGAGGTCACTGCCGCGGCACTTTCATGTAACGGCGGCTCGGTGTGCGTGTTATCATCGTCGCCGCCGCCGCCGCTGCTGCTGCCGTCGTCGGCCTTCGCGCGAGTGGGGACGTCATGACTCGAGTCGCTCATGAGTGTCGCGCGGCTGGCGCATGGGGAAGGGAAAGGTAAGGGGAGGGCCGGAGAGTTATGATGTCTATGCGGAGTTCGTGTGCAGTGGTCTTAGTGTTTGGGGGGAGCGTTGATGGCGTTGGAGGACAGCTCGCTGCGTGCATGCTGCCCCTGTGCTGATGATGCCCCCGCCGGTTCTACAATATTTTTTTCCGTTGTTGTTGTGTATGCTTATGGCTGTGTGTGTGTGTCACAGAGTGAAAGAGAGAGGGAGATGGTGACGAGAAGAGTGCCGATGCGTGACGTAAATGGGAATCTCATCAGGAGAAAGTAATAGAGAGGGGGGGGGGGGACGGGGGAGGGGGGAGACAACAACGCCAACGCGCGCGTGGGCGGCACGAACGTGCTGCACATCAGGATGCCCCCCCCCCCCCCCCCCCGCTTCCCTCCCCCCAACACCCCTTGAACTGTCACAGGGAGTACTCTGACCTTTAGCCCTGCAGTTCATGAGTCCACATCAAAGTCATGGCTTCACCACAACATCTTTCTCCTCTCGTCATCCACCCCACTTCCTCCTCCTCCTCCTCGCCACATCTACACGTGCTACCCCCCGTGGGTTCGTGCACCTACGCGTGGGTGTGCAGTGAGGGGCGGCAGCGCTGACGGCGGCGGGGAGGAGGAGGAGGAGGGAGGGAGAAAAAGGATGGCGACGTTGATGGGGTCGTGGGTGATCTTTTTTTAAAAGTTATTTAGTTGCGCGTCTCTCCCTCGTGAGCGTCTCTTGTCTTTGTCTCTTGTGCTTTGCTTAGGTGTGAAGGACGCTTTGTTGAGCGTTCATTGAGTGCGGGGCGCACAAAGGCTGAAGCGCGACGAATAAAAGAAAAAAAAAACGTGTGAATAGGCCAGAGATGGAGGAGAGAAGCCGCGAGGGTGCGGGTGGTTATCGTTGTCGTCGTCGTTGTTGCTCTCGTGGTGGCGGTTGTGGTGAGGATGGGAGGAAGGGGGGGGGGCACCCTACATGGCCCCCGTCCTCTCCTCCTCCTCAAGAAAGCCTGCTTCTGCTTCTCCGCCTCGCCGACCCGTTGCCATGATCGGTATGACCCAACACCCCGCCACCAGACACGTGACTCGCTGACGGCAGCAAGTCACGCTGCAACACACACACACACACAGACACGTGTCCACGCACGAACCTCACGTCCTCTGCTGGCTAAGCACAAAACGTGTTCTCGGAGTGTGTGTAGGGGGTGGGGGGAGAAGGGCGAGGGGAGGAGGAGGGGGAGCAGAAGCATCTCTCCCCTTTCCCCTTCTTTGCTTCGGGAAGGGCAAGCGACACGGGCCACACCAGCGCATTGACCAGCCCGATCCGTCACACATTGCGACCCTTAAGCGGCCTTCTCCTGACTTCAACTACCCTCCCCCCTTCCTTCACCTCCCCCCCGCCATGCCGTCCCCAGCCTCACTTCACAGCGCGCCGACTCGGGCATTTTGCGGGAACTGCGCTGGTGTAAGCCGCGGCTGCACACGCAGCGACGACACCGCCAGGGGGTCGTACTGGGGAAGCGTGCTGCTTGCACCGATGCACGACACGGTGGGCTGCACGACGCTGAAGTATTTCTCCGCGGCGGCACGCAGCGACTCGGGTGTCACGGCGTCGACACGCTCGTACACTTCCTGCAGCGGCACACGGCGGCCAAAGTGGATCATCTGACGCCCAAGGTCCTCTGCGCTGTTCGTCGTGCTGTCCCGCATCATCGACACAGACGCCTTGAACTCCGCCTTCGCCTCCTCCAGCAGCGTCGCGTCCACCCGCGTCGAGCACAGATCGTACAAGGTGCTGAGCACGTACTGCAGCATGACCGTCTGCGCCTCGTCTCGCGCGAAGCCGGGCTCATTGCGATTCTCGCTGGCGGACATGCGGGCCGTGACGATGTTGTAGCCGAGCAGCGCAGTCTCCTCGTAGGGGGTGTAGAAGGGGCGGAGCTGAATAAGGTTCGGCACCCGCTCCCACGGCAGGTTCGGGTTTCGACGCTGCGTGCAGAACTGATCGTACTGCCCCTCCCGGAACTGCCCAATCACATTGTGGATGAGCTGCAGCGGGTAGCTGTCGGGGTGCGAGGCGCCGCAGATGGGGAACGCGACGGCGGTGTTCGCGGTGGCCATCATCTCGTTCCACAGCACCGTGTGTCCGCCCTTGTACACCCCACGCAGCTGCGGACGGTTGTTCGTCGACGGCAGCGCACCGAAGTACCGCTCGGCGAGCGTGTGCGCCACGTCGGGCGAGATGCCGCCCGACGACACAAGACACATACGCGGTCCGGTGTAGTGCACGCGGACGTACTCCTCGATCATCGACTTGTTGATGTTGCGAGCGATGTTCTCCACCGGGCCAAGGATCGTCAGCGGGAGCCCGCTGGTGGTCGGGTCGTAGGCGGCTTGATGCACGTTGTCCATGATGACCTCATCCACCAGCTCCTCCACCTCTCGCATCTCCGCCAGAATCGTCGGCCGCTCCGCTTCAATGTCGTGGCGAAGATAGCGGCCCCGCTGCAGGAGGTCGGAGACGACGTCCATCATCTTATCCACGTCCCTCGTAAACGCCTTCACGTAGTAGGCCGTGCGGTCGCGCGACGTGTAGGCGTTGAAGTGCGCTCCGCGGTGCTCGAAGAGGTTTTCGACGTCGCGCTTAGAGTACCGGTCCGTGCCCTTGAAGTTCATGTGCTCCAGAAAGTGCGCGACGCCGCTGTTGCGGAGGTCCTCGAAGCGACTGCCCGCGTCGATCCAGACACCGATGGTCGCGAAGGGGTAGTCCTTCACGTACTCCGTCGCCACCCGGAACCCGTTGGGCAGGGAGGAGTACACGACGGGGGTGCAGTGGTCCAGCATGCGACGGCAGAGCGGGTCACGTGCGGTCATGTTCTGCGGCAGCGACGTTGACACAGACGACGAACACCCTGCCGCTGCGGTGGCTGGTGGCGGTGTTGGTGTCGCGGACGCTGAGGCGGTCGTGGCAGAGACAGCCGATGCGGCAGCCGCAGCCGCGACACGTGCGACGTGTGTGCGACGGAGCATGTCTGTGGCGAGGGAAGCTGACAGAGTCGTGAAATATGTTGTTGGTGATGGTGATGCCGGTGTGTGTGTGTGTGTGGGTGTGCAGGAGGTTTTTTAAGAGTTTTTTTTTGGGCAGGGGAAAGCAGAAATAGACGGATCGCTGAATGCGTGTATGTGTGTGTGTGTGTGGCAGGTCATCAGCGAGCAGGCGTGGGCAAGCGTCCGGCGAGACATCAGCATCAGAATGGAGAGATTGAAGTCGTCACAAGTGCAGATGTCAAAGAGAGCGAGAGACAGAGACAGAGAGAGAGAGGGGGGGGGGAGAAAAGTTGTTTACAGAGGGTATGTGCGACGTGCAACTCGAGCGGTCTGTGTGCCATACACACACACACGCACACACAGACAGACACGAAACCATTTTTTTCTTTGACAAGTGTGTCAGTGTAAGTGCGGCACCTCTGCTGAAGGGAAAAAGACGACCCCTGTGCTCCGTCACAGCCACGGACACCTAGACGAGGGCCAACGTGCAAGCGGAGACAACGGGGAAACTCTCCTCCCCCCCTCCCCTCCCCTTTTGCCCTGCAGGTGATCTCTCTCTCTGTGTGCCCCCCTGCAGCGGCTGTCCGTGTGTGTGTGTGTGTCCGTATTGAGTTAGCGGCTTCTCGCAAGAGGGGGGGGGGAGGGGAGGGGAGGGGAAGGCAATACTGACGGCACTTTCATCCTCGGTGTCGTTGTGTAAAGAGGGGGGGGGGAGTTGTGCTGGGTGTGTGTGTGTGTGTTGGGTGGGAAGGTCATGACGGCATGCCACGGCACTCTCTCACACACACAGAGAAGGCGGAAGAAGACACTGCGGGAGCAGAGAGCGTGAAATAGAAAAAACGAAAAAAAAAACGAAGATCGCTTCAGCCCAGGACGCACCCCCTTGTTTGTTTCCTTCTTTCATGACGCCTGCTGCCGCAGCATCCGCTTCACCTCCGCGACGGAGTGCAGCCGCTCCTCCAGCGCTGCCACCCCCGCCGTGTCGCCGAAGTCATCCAGCCACTCGCCAACCTCGCGCACGATGGCTCGCCACGGCTGGGCATCGTCCCCCTCCCCCTCCGCTGCTGCAGTCGCGTCCGTGTGGTGCTCCTTGATCCAGACCAGGACGCTCTCAATGTCATTGCGCAGCGTGCTGCACCGCAGCCGCACATCGTCCATCGCCTGCAGCGCCCGGACGCGGTGGTGCGACGCGACGAGCTCGCTGAAGTCCATGTTGTACCCACGACGCGCATCAGATGCTGCGGGTGGTGTCGGACCATCACGGCGGCTCTCGTGCTCCGCGGGCCTTCCGCTGGAGACGCGCAGGGGCAGCGGCGCAACACGCACGTCACGCTGCGCTGACGGCTCTGACGAGAACGGAGCCGCGGGTGCTGCCGTTGTCGTTTCCCGAGAGGACGCAGCCGTAGCAGCGCTGTCGGGTTTCGTGGCCGTGGCTGCATCAGCCTTCGCCTTTGCCTCCGTGGCAGCATCAGGCTGCTGCACATCCCCGTCGTCGTTCTCCGTCGCTTCGTCTGCGTCGGTGCCTTCCGGGTTGCCCCGCTGCTCCCCTTGCTCGACAGGCTTCTCTTCTTCCTCCTCCTCCTCCGCCTGCTGCTGTTGCGTGTCTGCTGCCTTGGCCTGCGGGTCTGCGGGTGATGCAGCCGCCGAGACATCAACGACAGCCACCTCCGCCCGCACGTAGGCCACGCTGCAGTGTGGGATGCCGCTGACGGTGGCGACCACTTCGACGATCACCTCCGCTGCGGTTAGCTGCGCGCGCACCTGCCGCGTACTCGAGCGCTGCGCCATCAACTTTCCAATCGCATGCTGTATACCCGTCACGGTGCACGTCTGCACGTAACAGCCAGCACACTCGCGGGGTGCCAAGTCGTTTGACAGCACATCCGTGCTGCCCGCGGTGCCCTTCCCACCTGCAAGCTCAGCGTCGGTCTTGGCATCCGCGTAGAGGGTGATCGACACACGGTCCACCGCACTTGTTGACGTGGTCGTGGTGACCGTGCCTGCCTTGTCGTCGTCGCCGCGCGTCTGCGTCTGCGTGAGCGGCAGGCGCACCCGCACGCTGCGCGTCGCAGGCAGCGTTGTGTTGCGTCCGGGGAACAGCACAAACGAGCTACCGTCGTCGCGCTCTGGCGTGGCTGTTGTGCTGCCGCCGAGCGTAGTCGCAGCGTACACGGTGCTCGTCAACCACTCCCGTACGCGATAGCGCGGGAGGGTCTGACTGCCGCGAAGGTGGAGCGTGCGCGTGGTGCTCGACACGGCGAGCAGCGTCGTCCCCATGACCGCGGCCTCGTCGCTGTTCAGTGTGCGGTCCACGACGCCGCTCGTGCCGTAGCCTTCACCGAGCCGCTGCAGGAGCCGCGGCACACGCGTGCCGCCGCCGATCACCTCCAGCCTGTCCAGTGCCTTCACATTCACCACAATCCCGTCTGTTGCTGCGATGGCGGCGTCGCGAAGGGCAACGGCTTCGTCCAGCACATGCCTGCATTTCTCCTCGAACTCCGAGCGCGTCACGCGCAGGCTCAGCAGCCCATCGGGCGTCACGGAGACGAGTCGCTGCTGACGCTGTTGCTTCCCTGTCGCATCGAAGAGGGCTGGATCGGCGTGGACGCCGTCGATCGCAATGAGCGCTTCTTGGTTGGCCGACAGCGTCTCCTTCGCACGCTGCGCCGCGCGGAGCAGACTCCCGCGCTCCTTCGCGGAGAGCATCGCAGCGTCGGCGCCGTCGCTATACACATCAGTACCCTCCTTATGGGTGCGAGTCGTTGTACCCTGATGGATGCTGCTACTGGCGCCCAGAACACGGCGGTTAAAGAAGCGCGCATCCCACGCGGCGGCGATGCAGCGGTCCAGAGCGGCACCGCCCAGGGTACGGCTGCCCACGAGCGCGAGCAGCTCCAGCGACGCCTGCACGCGCGTGCGACTCGCAACCGTGGTCGGCACGGCCGTGAAGCGGTACACGGCGACGTCGGTCTGCAGGCTTCCCATGTCGTAGATCATCACGTACTGAGACTTGTCAGGGCGTAGGACTTGCTCCGCCTTTGTGTACGCGAGCTGCACGGCGGCGGCGGTGGTGCTGTGCACGAGACGCACCACGCGCAGCCCGGCCATCGCCGCGGCGTCCATCAGTGCCTGCCGTTGCGCGATTGTGGCATGCACCGGGATCGTGAAAGCCGCGTAGCGTGCCGTTGATGCCGCAGTGGTGCTCTTCGCGTTCCTGGGGGGCCCCTCGGTGGGGTCCTGCGGAGGCGTCGACAGCAGCTCCGCGAGCGCGCGCTGATCATCATCGCTGATGGCGTTGTCGGCGGCGTCCGCCTTCTCCGCCATGCGCCGTGCGTAGCCGAGCAGCATCGCCGTGAGCTCCTCGGCAGAGAAGAGCGAGCCGGTCTGCGACGCAGCCCCCGCCGTTGCGTTGTCCTTTCCATCACCTGGCTGTTGCCTTGACGGACTCGTGGGGGCCGAGGAGGAAGAAAACGGCACGTACACACCAAGTGCCTGACGTCCCGCTGCGCTGCTATTCGTCGCCGTCGTTGTTGGCATCAGCGGCATGACGCGGTAGCTCAGCGAGGCCGTGAGGGCCTCCAAGTCTCCCGTTGCCGCTGCGGCGCCGCTCGCGGGTGGCGTGCGTGCGGCCGGTGCGGCAGCGAAGCCGATGAGCTGTGCGGGGCTGCACACGACCTGCGTGGGGAAGCGCGGCGCGAGCGCCTGGGCTTGCTCCGCGAAGGTGCGCTCCAGCCAGTACCCACGCGGGTGCAGGGCGGTGTGCGGCCGGCCCCGCAACGCATCGCTGATGTTGTTGTTGTCGGCTGATGGTGCTGCTGCTGTGGACTGCACCGACGTGAAGTCGCGGAAGTAGCGGAACGCCACGCACGGGGGGCTCTTACGATTCGTCTGATCGTTGAGGACCATTGACGCCGTGCCGGTGATGACGACAGGAGACGGCGCCGTCGGAGCTCCCAGCGCATTCGCCTTGATGCCGTCCGTGAGGACAGAGCTCTGCTGCTGCTGCTGCTGCACGCGCCACGCACTCACCTTCATGTTCTCATGACCCAGTCGACCGCAATGAGCTCCGTCTCCACAATCGACGGCGCGTCCGATGCCAGAACAGTGTTGACACCGCCGTGTGCGTCTGTCTCTGCCCTGGTGCGGCCGCCGCGGCGTGCAGCACGAGGGAGGGCACGACAAGAAGCACGACGAGGAGAATGTGTAGTCGCTGCACTACACGTTGCGCGGGCTGCTGACTGTGACGGTGACGGTGGCGGTCGTGGCGGCCGCCTCCGCGCGTGCGTGATGGCTGCTCCAGCGTCATGACTCGTGGCTTTCTCAGAAAAGAATAAGAATAATGATAATAAAGATTGGTGTTGGTCAGAGAGGGAGAGAGAGACAGAGACAGGGACGGCGAGGGGGGGGGGGGGACGGGGCCACACTCGCAAGCGCCGTACGAGGAGGTGTGTGTGTGTGTGTGTGTGTGTGAGTCGGCGGCTGTCACGAGAAGTGCTGGCGATGGTGAACACTAGTCGTTGAAGATCAAGGGGGGGGGGGGCGGGGGTCGGTGGCGACACAGAGTGCCTGCTCCGAGGGAAGAAAGAGTAACCTGCAGCAGAGACACGAGTGATGCGCAGGGTGCGAGAGGGAAGGCAGAGGAGGAGGAAGAGAAGAAGAAGTGGCGTGGTGGGTAGGTGGGTGTGGCGAGCAAGAGATCCCACTATCGCGCCGATCGAGTTGGCCATCCCCCCCCACACACACACAGACACACCTTCATCCTGCAAGCTGCTTCACGCAGGGTGGAGGGAGGGATGGTACAGAGAGGTCATGGCGACGCCGAAGAGAAGGACAGAGAGAGAGAGAGCTGAGCCAAGGTTGTCGTCTCCAAGGGAGAAACAACAGGGACGACAGCCCTCCCCCTCCCCCCACCAGAGCGATTCAGTGGTCGAGGTGTCTGTGCTCCTCACAGCCTTCGCCCTTTTTCTTTAACAAACAAAACAAAAAAACCTCGGTGTGTTTTCAACTGCATTTTTCTGCCTTTTTGCTTCTCAGAATGGAGCGCGCGCACACGCCAGCGGAGTACACCATCGCGACGTCTGCCTCAGCATCAGCATCAGCATCAGCATGAGCCATCGCTGTCATGGCGCTCCGTCTTCATTACATAATGGCGACGTCCGCCAGAGCGAGAGAGAAACCCCCTCACCCCAAAGCGAATCCGATGCAGTACACACCGCACCACAACGGTCGTCAACAAAGACATCAATCTGACCACCTTGTGTCGCCATCCCTGCGCATCAACAAGGGAGACGCCGACTGTCAACACAACACACACACACACACACACACACAGACGCATGCACTCAGCACGCCACCAGGATGTACAACCGCTTACGCGCCACCGTGCGAGGCGCTGCGATCCTTCACCGTCGGCGACGCCGCCGTGCTGACGGAGGCGGTCTCCATCACTTGCGCCCCATACTGCCCTGTGGCCGCAAGTGCACGAGCAGAGCGGTCCGCTCGCGGCCGTGAACGTGTCTCCACCTTCATCATCCAACACCGCGGCGCCGCCGCCGTAAGTGCCACCACCACTACCACCACGGCCCCCCGGAGACACATAGCGGCTGATCTTGGAAGAGCTTTGCCTACGCCCAGCGCGCTCGTCCGTCACGTCGCTGCGCCAGTCGTCCCCATCGCCGTTCTCCGCTGCGAGCCCCTCCACGCCTGCCGCGCGCGTCACACCCGGGTAGGCGTCACCGCTCTTCACGTCCAAGGCCGTCACGGCGGCAGAGCTGAAGCCGTGCTGATGGCGATTGCTGTGGACCCAGAGCAGCTCCCGCCGCCGCAGCAGCGACTAAGAGCGCAGGGTTCGGGCTCACGCGTCCCCACGCGGCGACGCGGCCGCTGCTGCTGGTGGCGGTGCTCGTCGCCGCCCGCGCCCGCAACACGGCCGCGCTGAGCTGCGTGGTCGCCACGAAGTCCGCACGCGCCCCGCACGGTGCCCCTGCCTCCGCTGCTGTTGCTGCTGCAGTACGCCCGCACACGGCGTTGTTGTTGCTGCTGCTGCTGATGGTGGTGTTGTGCACCCTCTGCGAGCAGACATGCCCTGCACCACGCCCACCGCCACCACCCGCAACACCGCCGTCCGCTTCTCCACCATTGTCGTCTCCCTCGCTGATGCCGTCGTTGCGATCGCTACTAGAGTCGTCGCTGCTGTAAAGCTCGCGGCCTGCGTGGAGGGAGGACGTCGTGGACTGGCGCAGGGAGGGGTGGAGGCCGCGCTCTGTAGAGCGGCGGTGCAGGGCCGACATCATTAGCGCATCCATCGCACTGCTCAGGTGGTGCTGCAGCCGCTGACGCCGGCGCTCTTCCTTCGCGTACAGGGCGCGGCGCACCTCGGCTTCACGCGAGAGGAGAAGCGGGACGGTGGTGCTGGGCGATAAGTTTGTCACCGACTGCGTCACCAGCGTCGACGCGCTGCTGCAGACGGAGTAGTCCAGTGACGTACCCACGATGCCGCTGATGCCCTGGGCATACCGCGCAGCAGGACCGCCTGCCCCGCCCCCACCACGTGGCGTACAGAGCAGCGAGGAAGTACTCTGTTCCTCCGCGGCATCGGACATGGCGGGTGTGGCGCTGCGGCTCCGTGGACGGTGCAGGCGCATCAGCAAACCCGTTCCGCCGTTCCCTATGCTCAACCCGACCTCCAACGGTGTGCCGAAGTCCGGACGGGACACGCTGGGCTCGTGGACGGGGGATCGACGACCGCCCCCACTCACGTTGCCGCTCCGATGCGGCGAAAAGGCTCGCGGGGACTTGCCAGCGAGGAGGCGCTGCACCATGCTGCGGCGGCGCTCCGACGCTGCTGCTAGTGCTGCGGCCGCTGCGTCGGCAGCGGACATCGACGTGTCAGAGAGACGCGCGGAGTCGTTGACTCGACGCACACCACCACCACCACCACCACCGAGACTAGCAGCCGCGCTTGCCACGGAGGGTGTGCGCGGAGAGGAGGCGTGTGGTTGTTGCAGGAACAGCTGTGAGGGCGAGAGACGATGCGGGGAGGCGGAGCTTGGCAGCGCGGGCATTGGCGGCGGCGATCGCGCCTGCAGGGGGCGCAGCGGCCCCGGACTGGCCGTCGCAGCCAGCACCGATGTCACACCGCCTCCAACAGAGAACGATGCGTGCGATAGAGGCCCAAGAGCGGCGTCGCGGCCCAGTGAGCGGCTCCAAGACGCGCTCAACAGCGGCGTGGCTTGAAAGGGGGGCGCCGACGCTGCCGTCACCGTAGCCATGGCAGTGGGGGTGGTCGAGCTCGACGTGGGTGGCGTGATGGCACTGGAGCTTCTGCTGGCAAGTGCGATCGAGTTGGGACTCGGTGCGCACGGCGGTGGCGGTGGAGAGAGCTGACCCCCGTCGTGGAGGCCGGACGGCTGCGCGGTGCTGCAGCTTGTGTCTCGCCATCGGCGCTTCTCCTGTACGTCCGCGCCTGCGACGTACGCATGCGCTGAGGGTTCTGCTGCTGGTGTTGCGTCTGTGAAGGTGATCGGTGCGGCGAGGTCAGAGTTGGGCCGCGCGACGGCGGTGCGCCACCCTGGTCACTGAGCACATCAGCAGAATCCGTAGCAGCGACAGCACCAGCGTCATCTTCCCCGTCCTCGTCTCCCGCACACGGAGATTCCGCGTCGCTGTTGGGGCCACTGTCGTCACCACCGCAGAGCGCCATGGGGGTCCATGTACGCTACGTGTGTCTTGTCCACCACGAGGATACACGCCGTACCAGAGCCCGCGCTGCCGATCGGTGCCCACTTGGGAAGCTCATGGTTTGATGTAGCCAGAGAGGAGGGCAAGTGATGAGGCGGGGCCGTCGTCACACGGGACTCGGCTCGGAGGAGGCCACCACCGGCCCCGTCGCTTTCCCTTGGTGTGTGCGATGCTGATGTCGCCACGCGCGCTGCTGCAATAAGTGCTCCGCCGCGCTGACGCTGCTGCTGCTGCGGCGGCGGCGGCCCGTGCGCGGTGCTGTGCAGCACCCACAGTCGCCACGCCCATGCGACGACGTTGCGAACATGCTCGCGCTGTAGGACGTGCACAAAAGCCTTCTGCATCGAGCGCTGGCTCGACTCAGCGCCTTGCGCCGTGCGCGTGGGCAGGGCAGACGTGAAGACATCACGCAGGTGCGGTGCCCATGGCGATGGCTGTGTCGGTGGCGTGGCGTCGTGTCGTTCCAGCGACGGAACCGCGGTGCAGGGTGGGGACAGCCCCCCCATTGTGTCGTGCAGGGACTTGATGCTCAGGTCGTAGATCATTGCGGCGGCGGCGTCACCCGCACCGCCCTGCCCGCTGGTGGTGGTGGTGGTGGCAGTCGCTGGCGCAGCATTCGCTTTCCACGTCGATGGTACTGTCGGCCTCGACAGCGCACCCACGACGGGTGAGGCACCCGGCCCCGGACTCCCACTACCCGCGATGTCGCCGATCGCATTGGGTAGACTGCCTCTGCGGGCTTGTCGAGCGGCGACAGCGGCAGCGGCAGCAGCAGCAGCTGGTGACGTCCGTGGTGTATGTTGACGTGTAGCGTCCGACAGCCCTGCCGTGTTCGTGAGGGGCGGCGACGAAGTAGAAGCGCTGCCGTTGCCGACACCACCGCTCTGGGTGCTGCCCCGTACTCTAGAAGCGTGAACAGCGGACGGTGATGCGCCGGAGACGACACCTGCTGCAGTTGATGTGGCTGATGCTGCAGGGGCGGAGGCGGAGGCGGATGGGGAGAGCCGCTGTAACCTCGAGTGCGGTGGTAGGCCAGGCAGGCTGGACGACTTTGGGGAGTGGCTCGGCGTGCGGCTCGCTGCGGCACTGCACCGGGTGGCGCGCACCGCATCTCGACGCCCATTCCCAGTGACATCCCCGCTGTCGGTCGGGGGCGCTGGCGGCGTCGGCGGTGGCGGCGGCGGCGGCGACACAAGAGAAGTGTATAGCATGTGGCCCGACGCTGACGCACCCGCACCCACGGCTCCGCAGCTCCCGCCTTGGCTACTGTTGCTGCCTTCTGCGCGGGCCCGCGCGATTGCTTCGCTCCGCTGTGCCACGCGTCGCTGTAGCTCGAGCGACACGGAAGAAACAAAGGGAGCGGCTGGGTGGGCAGAGCCTGTTGCTGCTGCTGCTGCTGCTCCTCCTCCTCCTACTGCTGCGCATGGGGCTGTGGTGTGTGGGGTTGGCGGGGCGGGGGTGGAGAAGGGCCGGTAGGGATCCCGTCGCGCTGGCTTCGAGCCCACGTCCGACAAGCCCGGCAGCGGAGACGACGTGTCTGGTGATAAGAGGCCGTCAATGGCTCCCCCACCTGCTGACATGGCGGATGTGGCTTTGATGGCCGATGCGGTGGCGGCGCCGCCAGACGTCCGTCTTCCCCCGCGGATTGTTGACGTGGGCATGATGTGGCTACGAACAACACACAACACAACACACACGAGCAACGACACACACACACACACACACACAGTTACACACACGCACACGCGTGTGGGCGGAGGGCGTTGGCGAGGGAAGGGGCGGGGGCGGGGCTGCGCGGTAGACACTCACCACGGAGTTTGAGGAGGTACACGAAAAAGAAAAAAAAAGGAAAATAGAAAGGCACAACAGGCCAAAGATGGACCTTGATGTTGATCACGGTCGTGCGCGAATCCGCTGCTGGCGACGAGAGCAGGGGGTGGGGTGGGGGGGGGTTCGGGAAGCAGTGACCAGAGCAGGGAGAGGGAGAGGGCTGGGGGGGAGGGGGGGGGAGAGAGGGAGATAGGAAGCGAGAGAGGAAACTCACGGAAGCGACACATACTACAAATACATCGGTATGTACATATACGTGCACACACACACACACACACACGATCGCACGATCACACAGACAGACAGGCACACACACACACGAAGAAATAAAAGACGCGTTTAAAAAGCTACCAGGGGATCAGACACACACACACACAGAGAAAAAAAAGGAAGACGAGCGGGAGGGAGGAGGGAGCGGGGGTGGGGGGGGGGGGGGCGATCACGCACACGACTGCCAACACCTCTACAGCCACACACACACACACACACACACACACACAGCCACACGAGGATTCTCAAAGAAGGAGACGCGAGAAGGTCCAGCACCGGGAGGGGGGGGAGGGGGGAGGAGCAGCGTCAACCGGTGTGCAGCTGCTGCTCCTGTCGTACCACCACCGCCACTGCCGCCGCTGCTGCTGCTGCCGCTGATGCCACCCCCAGTTGGGTCCACCACACGTCGCTCGTCCCGCTTCCCGCTGTGTCTACTACCCCTCTGCCGTGCAGGAGGAGGGGATTGGATAGGTGGAAAGGGGGGGGGAGGGGAGGAGTGGTGCGGATGGTCCGAGGTACGAGTTCAGGGCACTGAAGCGTTTCGTGCTGTGCGTGGGAAAGGAGAAAGAGTTTGTGATCAGACAAGCGTGTACGCGTGTGTATGTATGTATGTATGGATGTATGTATGTGCGTGTGCGTGTGTGTGTGTGTGTGTGTGTGTCACACGTGAAGGAAGTCAAGAGAGAGGAGAGAGAGACAAAAAAAAATAATAAAGTTGAGCGCGGTGCATGAGTGACGTGATGATGGTGCTGGGGCAGGGCTGGAGGGGGGAGGGGGGTGGGGAGTGCAGGTGGTGGTGGCGGCGGCGATGCGAACGTCTGTTGCTGCGCACAGACACACAACAGCCACAACTCCACCTGTGCGCGCGCGTTTGTGTGTGTGTGTGTTTGTGTTTCTGTGGCAGCGCCGTGCAGGTGCGACAACGAGCCTCCCACCCCCCTCCCTTCCTTCCCCCCTTCCTCCCTCTACTGTACGTCTACACGCACCATGAGTGGCACCTCGTTCACAGTCAAGACCCCAGCGACGCTGCTGCCGGTGCGTGAGCAACGACGACGAGTGGGGTGTGTGTGTGTTCGCCGATGCTCCTTGCATGACACGAACATCTCAACGTCTGCCATCGTACGCACGGCCCCCATTCCTTATCTCTGTGCCCCTCGGCCCCCGCCACCCACCCGACACCCCTCCCCTGATGCTTCAGCGAGGCGTACGGGGAGAGAGGGCGGGGGGAGGGGAAAGGAGGGACTGTGCGAGAGGGACAAGCAAGTCACCATGGGTGCCGACGCATTACTCTTGTGCGCGCCCGTGCGCGCACAGGCACAGTTGCACATGTGAGCCTCGGGTGCTTCATGAAGAAAACAAGAGAATGAACTTTTTCTTTTTCCGTATTTTTGTATGTCCAGCAAGTTGCATCAATGACAGAGGAGTGTGTGCATCAACACGGTATGGAAGAAGGTGTGAAGGTCGGTGGATAGGTATGCGAGACAGACACGTCCACCTCCACCACACACACACACACACACAGAGTCTACCGCTTTCCCTTCGCTGGTGCACGCAGGCCCATCAGCGCGGCGACGATGGGGGGGGGGGTGACAAAACGATCAACAAGCCACAACAAGCAACAGAAGGCGAGTGGAGTGTCTCTCTGTGTGCGTGTGTGTATGTGCGTGCGTAGGAGATGACACGGAGTGAAGGAAGGGGAGGGGTGGCGGAGAAGGTAGGTGGACGAGGGCCACTGCCAGCTAGTGTACAGCGGGATAACCGAGAAGCAAACAAACAAACAAACAAAAAAAGAATCGGGAGAAGGAGAAGAGGTACGTACATCAACGAAATTCCAATAGACACACACAGACAGACACAACTGCGCAGGTGCACGCCGTCTCTACAAGCACAAGGAGCTCGACTGAAGAAGAGGCGGCTGGGCGGCGGCGGGGAAGAGGACACTGGGGTGGCACGCAGCCACCAACATCACCACGACCACGACACAGGACTCTGAACGTACCATCAAGGTCGGCCGAGACAAGCAACAAAAAAAAAACACCCAAACAACAACAACATCAACCCGATCACCTACACGAAAACAACATCAACATCAACATCAGCACCAAAAAAAAGAAAAGGCGGCCATGCACACACACACACACACACCTGGGCAGAGGCAGAGGGCTCACGTCCATCACCACGTCGCACCCTTCTGGCCACCCGCCGCGCGGCACCGTCAACGTCGCCGTCTGCGCGGCCGGCGAAGGAGCCGTGCGTCTGCGGCTGCATCGTCTGCGCGAGACCGCCGCCAGCGTTGTCGTTGTTGGTCCCGTTCGCCCCGCACCACCACCACCCCCACCATTCCTCGCGCTGCCGCTGCCGCTGCCGCTGGTGGTGGCCTGCGCGGCGCGGCGCTGCTCCTCCTGCCGCTTCAGGCGATTGCGGTAGGCGGTGCTGTTGCGCATCGACAGGATCATGGGACTCGGCGGCCGGTAGACGTTCTGGTTCTTCGGTGAGAAGAAGTCCCCGCCGATGCCCGTTCCCTTGGCCCCGCTGTCCTCACACGCCACCAGCACCACCAGCGCCGCCGCCCTTGCCCTTCCTACGGAGGCACCGAGCGTGCGGCCCTGGCTGCGACTGCGGCTCCCGCGCCCCCGCACTCGTCATCTGCCGAGAGAGCCGGCTCTGGTAGATGCTGCCACCGAAGGCGGACGCCTCCGCGCCACTCTGCCCGTTGGCGGCGGCGCCGGCGCCGGCACCTCCACTCGTTCCGTTGCCGCCTCCACCGGCGAAGTGCGGGACACGGCGCGAGAGGGCCTCGTAAAGCTCAGGGGAAGAGGTACATGCTGATGAACAGCATGTGCTCCTCATCAGTCAGCGGTGTCGGCGGCGGCGCGATGACGGACTTGTGTGCCACCAGCGCGTTCGTCGCGCCGCTTGTCGTGCTCGCGGTGTGGGTCACCCGTGTGCCGTACGGGCCGAGCGCGGTAGCCCCGCCGCCGCCCTCTTGCGGCGTGCGTGTGCTGCCGGGAGATGACCCACGCACGGCGCCGGCCGCGTTGCTGCCGAGCTCGTGCGCGTAGCCGGCAACCTGTGAGCGGTGGCGCTGGCCCCCGCCACTGAGGCTCGTGTGACACGGCGTGTCCCGGCGAGCACGGACATCAGCCGCTGATGCGCGTCGCTCGGACTGCCGAGTGAGGAGTGGCGGCGGCTGCCCACGTTCTCGGAGGTCTCTCGAAGAAGCGCCTCCCCCATCGTCAGGTCCGCCCCACCGTTGTGCGCGCTGTTGCTGGCGTTCGTGCCATCTCCGCCGGCAGGACTCGACCACAATGCACAGAAGTCCACGTAGTCGAGGACCCCCGAGTGATGCACGTCCACCGTGCGGATCATAGCATCAATGTCGATGGTAAGGCCGAAGCTGCGAATTGCATCCCGCAGCGCCGCGGCGTCGATCTCGCCCCCGCCATCCTCCTCGCCCCCGAGGGCCACGAAGGCCTTTAACGTGTCCGTGTCACCCGACTGCCCGGGCAGACCCGACTTGGCGCTACTGCCACTGAAGGCCTTGAACGTGTGCGCGGCTGCCAGCGGCGAGCTCTCTTGGCGCACCCCGGAGTTGGCCCCCGCCCCCGCCGCCGCCTGCGCGACCCAAAACTCCTTCTTGTACAGCCGCAGGTACTGCGTCAGCGTGACAAGGTTGACGCGGTCGCGGTTCGCACGCAGGATCAGTCCAAGCTCTGTCTCCCCCGCGTACACGCCGAGCTCACCGAGCACGACGCGCAGCTCCAACCCTGTCACGATGTTCTCGCGACCTTCGCCGAGCACGGTGCTGAAGCACGCCTTGACGCGCGTCATCTCGCTGAGGTCCAGGTCGGGCAGCTTGGCCAGCATCCCAGCCAGCAGCTTGATGCGGTCTGGGGTTACGCCGAAGGTGCCGCCAAGTCCCGTTCGCGTTCGAGCTGTCTGGGAAGGAGAAGCCGTTCGGCGGGGAGGCCGATGTGATGGCGTTGTTGTTGTTGTTGTTCGTCATTGTCTTGGTACGAAACCCAACGGTGTTTCCATGTGCAGCGGCACAGGCGGGGAGGCGACGGAAGCGGGTGCGGCGGCCGCGGTGGCCCCGGCTGCAGGGGCGGGCAGTGGACGCCATCTTGCTCACCGCAAAAAAACACGTTTCCTTGATGTATATAGATGTGCGTGTCTGTGTGTGTGTTGTATGTATGTAGGTGTGAGGGGGCACGTACGAGGTATGGCGTGATGTGCTTGCTTCAGCTTGATGGTGCTACAACTTTTCCACCTTAGTAAATGTGCGTGTGTGTGTGATGTGGCAACGGCGCAGAACACAAACATAAAATGTGCGAGCGGTGCAGAGCGAGATAGGGAGGGGGGGGGGGGGAGGATAACGAGGACAGACGGACAGGCAGGGATTGAAGTAGGGTGCTTGATGGGGAGATGATGCACACAGGGCAGAAGGGTGGCGTCATCGCATGAGAGAGCGTACACACGTGTCTGTGTGTGTGTGTGTGTGTGTGCCGGAGAGTGAGAAGCTCGTCGTCATCACCATCATCACCACGCGCTTGCTCGACCAGCAGTTCGAACACTTTTCTTCTCTAAGAAAACGACGGGGGTAGAGGGGTGCGGTTGGAAGTTCGCCCTGAGGATAGAAGGAGGGGAGGGGAGGGAGGGAGGGGCCGTGCCACGTGTCACAGAGACAGAGGTACGTACACACACACAAACACACACACACACACACACACAGACGCACACAACAGAAGCGGCAGACAAAAAAAAACGCACGACGTTCCCCATACACCAAGCTAGAACCCAGATGCACTCCGAATGACAAGGGGGAAAGAAAAAGAAAAAGAAAATAGAAATGGATAGAGGTAGAGAAGGACAACGGAGGAGTCCAGCCACCCTTCGCGCAACTCTTGTCTCTAGTCGGAAAAGAAGAGGGCCGCTGCGTCGTCGGCGTCCAGTCCGCCGCCTCCAGCAGCCGCGCCGCCGCCTCAGCGTCCGTGATGCCGGTGAAGTCCATGAAGGAGGCACACGTGACTGCCGCTCCGCCTCGGTCAGCGCCGCGGATGCCGGTGCTGCTGCTGCTGCTGCTGCCACTGCTGGTGATGATGACGTGAAGATGAGTTTGGGCCTGGACTGCCTGTTGCTATGCTATCAAGCGGCGCAGACGCGAGGCCACGAGGCTGGGGCACGACTTCCTCATTGACGTTGGGGTCTGCAGCCTGAGCCGCTGCACCGCCTCGTCATTCGCATCCGTTTCGTTGACTTCGGCGTTGGCAGACGTGGGCAACTCGCTTTCGGGGAGGAACGGAACCGTCACGTCGTCGATGACCAGGCAGTTGTCGCGCAGGTTGATGAGCATCTGATGCCGCTTGAGCTGATCCAGCCCGATGATGAGATCCATGGGCTGATCCTCGATCACGTAGAATGCAAAGGGCACGTGCATGCCGGACAGGTTCACGGGCGCCATGTGAATACGGCCGATGATCTCTTGACGGCCAACGCCGACGGCGACACCGCGCATGCGCACGTCGAGCAGCCGCATCAGCCCGCACCGCTCCGCCGTGCTCTTGTTCATGATGCTGCTCTGAGCCCAGAGTCGACGAAGCTTTGATGGGGATTTGATTGATGGTACACGACACGTACAGCATGTTCACCCGCGCGAAGGCTCGGGCGTAAACTCCAGCGCGTTGGCAAGGTTCTCATCGATCTGCTGCTGCTGGATGTGGGCATAGAGACGACGCTGCAGCTCCATCTCCTCAGCGGTCATGCCGGTCGCGTCCTCCACATCGAGCGGGGCTGCCGATGCAGCCGCGGGAGCTGCAGCAGCCGGTGCTGAGGGTCTCGCGCTGGCGATCGGGTTGGTGGCAGCTGGCACCCTCGCCCGTGCGAAGGCGGGCTGCGGCGGCCATATGGGAAGGCGACGACGACGACGACGACGGCGCAACCGCGGTTCCGGCGCTCTGAGCGAAGAGTTGCATCATGCGCGTTGCCGCTTCCGTAGCCGGCAGCGTCGCGGTTCCTGACGGTGCGGGCGCGTACGGAAGGATGGAAAGACTCTCCTCTGCAGCCCCACGTTGCACGAGTCCCGCGTCCATCAGCGTCTGAGCAAGGCGCTGGGCATCTACACTGTTTCGCGTCATGGGAGCGCGCAACTCGAAGGACGTGCCGAGCTTCGCGTTCGAGATTTTCAAACTGTGCTCGCGTAGCTGCGGTGCGTGCTGACCGACCAGCTCCAGCACGTTACGCACCGTCGCCGTATCGGGCAGTGTCACGGAGAAGAGCAGGACATTGCCGGCGCCACGTACGTGAAGGAGAACCATGATGGTGGTAGTGATTGCTTGACGAACGATGAATGTATTTTCTTTTTCTTTTTTCCTTTTGGTATGTGTATGTGGATGTCGTGCAGACCTTCCACTTGCCGCGGCGGGGGATGTAGATTGAGACGTGTTAGGTGTGTGTGTATGTGTGTGGATGTGTGTGTGTATGTGGTGAGGTGAGAGGACATTCACGGAGGAGCGATGGGAGGAGGAGCCGCTTGCATGAGCGGGGCGTGCGTGTGTGTGTGGATGTGTATGTGTGTGAAAGAGGTGGTCAGGACATGAACAAAGGGGAGAGGGGGGGACGCGACTTCTTCTTCGATCACGTGAAAAAATATTTGCGAGTCCACCCGCCGCTCGACCACGGCCATGGCTGCATCAGCCGCCACACCGAGCTTGCATGACCAGTTCGCCCTTGTGAACATTGACCCTCTGACGGCCGTCTTTGTGTGTAGGTGGTTGATCAGCAAGTACAGCACTTCATACACACACACACACACACACACACACACACACACAGACAGACCCACCCAGACCGGCATCCAGAGACACAGACACATGAACAGAGCGAGATGATGAAAGAAAAATGGGTGCGTTTGTGTGTGTGTGTGTATGTAGTACTTTTTCTTTTGCATCAGAGGGGCATTTGAGCTCGCATGGCGCGCACCCCGCAGTGACCGATCAGACCCAGCATGACTCGCTGATAAGCAAAGAAAGACACACACACACACACACACACCCACTCCCAAAAAAAAACAAAACAATAGCAAGAGGCGTGAGCCGCGCCGTCACACAGACTGCGTACACTGCACGAGCAGCCCAGGTAGGGCCCGCCGCAGACTCGCCACCCCACCGGCCAAGACACTGACGTTGTGCACGCCGCACGCGTTCAGCTGCACACCGAGCTGATCCGCCACGGGCCGCTCGCGCACATCATCGAGACCCGAGGTGAGCAAGACGACGTGCGGCGCACGGGCCGTCTTCAGCGCGATTGGGTGCACCGGCCACGGCGGTGATGTCCGCGATGTTGACACAACGTCACCGCTGCTGTTTCCTTCTCGTCGGATGGCACGCGAGGGACGAGCGCGGCCATGGCCGAGTTTCCAACGGCGCGCACAATCGCGGCGGCCGCGTCGTCGACGCGACGCGCCAGGGCGTCGTGCGCAGCCAGCACCTGCTCCTGTCGCCGCTCCTGGTGCTCCACGATGCCCCACCCGGCCCCATCCGCGTCGCTCGCCGAGAGTGCCGTGTGATCTTGTGTGAAGAGCGGAACGTGCATCGCGCCGAGGACCGCCTCGCGCGTCGGCTGACGCTGGTCCACGTCGCGCAAGTCGATCAGGTACACACCGCTGTGATGCCACGTTGCGGTGTCGGCACTGGCCCCCAGGCGTCCATCTTGTGTGCATGCCTCAGACGCCATGGCCGGCGTGGCGAACGCCATGGCGAGGTCGCTGACGTGCAAGCTTGCGATGATGGCTGCCGGCGCTGCGCCACCGCTCTCCGCATCCGCCGTGCGCTGCTGCAGTGCGTCGAAGCTGTCCCGCAGACCAGCAGCATCGCGGTCACGTGAAGCACTCGCCGCTGCGACGTTGCTCGATGCGACGGCGGAGGAGGTGAGGACGGAGACCGGCATCGACGCGATCAAGTGCCGCGCGTCGCCGACGGCGGCGGCGACGTTCAGCGCCGTGGCACCGCTGCTGAAGGCTGCAAGACACCCCGTAAAGTCCGTGCTGAGCAGCCGCTCGCGCTTGCGCATCATTACCGCCGCGCACAGCACAACCACCGCTGCGATCCGGCCATCCGTGAAGAGAAATCCCAGAGCAGATAGACCTTGCGTGTCGGAAGGCTGTGCGAGAAGACCGTGAGCAGCCAGCTCATCGCGTACAGCTCGGGCATACACCGGAGAACATCGAAGAGGTAGTGCGCCAAGAGCGGGTCGCAGTACCGCAACAGCACGGTCAGGCGGTGCAGCTGCTCTTCCATGGACGGCTTCGGGTGCGACAAGGCCTGCTGCGGCTGCTGAGGCATCGGCGAGAGGTTCCCGGACAACGGCGAAGCGAGCTGACGGGACGCGCCCCACGTCGACGCCCCCGCGACGGGGACACCACTGCTCTGCATGCTGGAAGTCACAACAACCCCGACACCAGCAGCGCTACCGCCAGCGCCAGCGCTGATGCGTGAGCGCTCCGCGTCCTCGTCGTGTGCAATGAAGTGCTCGACCAGGGCGTTGAGCTGCGCGAGCACGAGCGCCTCGTCCCGCTCACTCACCGTCAGGAGCACCGCGCACACACTGTCCAGCCCTTGCCAGTAGTTGTAGCTTGGATGCAGGTACAGCCACGCCTTCAGCAGTCGTAGCAGCTGCGCGGACCCGGTGGAGGAGGCGCTGAGCAGCGGGTGGTACGCGTGGCATCGAGGAATGTCCACCGAGAGCTGCCGGTCGTGCGCCGCTGACTTTGCCGCCGTGTGGTGCAGCGCGTGGGCCAGCAGTGCTTCACGTATGCGGGACGAGGCAGGCACCTGCAGGAGACACCCCCACACCTCACCCCGCAGGGCGGGTGGAACTGGATAGAGCGGCGAGCAGGTGGCCGGCGGCCGGCGTGCATCCTGCATCAGCGTGGTCCGCAGGTACGAACGCACACGGGCTGCGGCTGTGGCCCCTTCTGTGAGGTGCGCAGCAAAACGCGCTGCAGACACCGTGCCACGGCGGGCCATACCATTCCTATAACCCTCCGCTTCGATACTGTTGATGTTGGTGATGTTGATGTTGATGTTGCTGCTGCTGCTGCTGGCAGTGAGCATCAGCCGACGCAGCGCCTGTGTGTGCCGCAGCTGCAGCGCAAGATCAAACTCCAACGGAGACACGACGCCGTCCAGCGCGCGACGCGCACGGTGTACGGCAGGAGGCAGCACCGACGTCGGCATGCCCGCGAACGGATTCATCAAGACGTGCAGTTGCTTCTGCTGCTGTTGATGGTGCTGATGCTGATGCTGATGCTGGTGGTGGTGGTGGTGCAGCAGCGGCTGCTGCTGTCGACAGCGGAAGCCACCACCACCGCCACCGCCAACGCTTCCGCTTTCGCGTGCCGCCGCGCTTGCCTCCCAGGCACGCATGTCGTCCCCGATCAGCGTGCGCAGCGAGCTGGCCTGCTTCACCACCCGCTCCGTGCACACGTCGACCCCCTTCGCGGCCAGCGTGACGGCGGTCACACGCCACGCGGACTCGATGGACTGAATCGTATGAAGCAGTGTGGAGGCGGGTACGTAGAGGGACAGTGCCGGGAGCGGCGCTGCCCTTGCGCCTGCTGCTGCTCCTGCTGCAGACGATGATGATGATGGCGTTGATGATGATCGTGGCTGGCCTCGGGACGCTCCACGACCACCTGCAGCAACGTCGTCTACTTCCGTAAACCCCGCCGCCATCATGTACGTTGTGAGCAGTCCGCGCTCCACCACGCCACGAAAGAAAGGGTGGTTAATGGCCGCGTAGGGTACCCACTCCGGCGTTGCCGCCCCGCTGAGCGCCGCCGTTGTGGTCGTCGTCGTTCGATGGGCATCGACGTGACGTCCCCTCGGTGGTCCTTCCTTCTGCCTCCTCTTGGCGTCTGCGCCGGCTGCCGTGTCCTCGCGAGCCTCGGCGCCGCGCTGCGTCGTGTGCACGAGCGTGCAGAACAGCAGACGGAGCAGCTCGTCCACGCGGTCCACATCGGCTGCCTCTGCGACGGCCCCGTTCGCCTTCCCCATCGCACCACCACTGCCCGCCGCGGCTGTCGTTAGCACAGGCGACGCACCACCCGCGAGCACCGCCCCCGTCGTCGTGCAGCGACGCAAGTAGCTCGCCAGAGACATCCACAGGTCCGAGGGCCCATCACCGACACGCCGCGGGTTGCCAGCGCCGCTGCTGATGCTGGTGCTGTGGTCGAAGCTGAGCAGCCGCATCAGCGGCGTGTCAAGCGCGTTAAAGACGCGCTCCTGTCGCTGCGGAAGCCGCGTGAGGGGCACCGCGGCCACGGCCCTTGATGGCGCTCCCGCTGCGGCTGCTGCCGGGGCTGCCCCCGACCATGCGCTGAAGCACAGCGGAGAGGACACGGAGGAGGCGCCGAAGCTGGGCGAGTTGGCTGCGAGGGAGTAGGGCGAGTGCGCTAGGAGGAGTGGCGCGGACAGCGCCGCCACCGCGTTTTGATCGTGCTGTTCATCATCATCAGCGGCGGTGGGGCTGTCGCCGCCAGGGTGCCGCACGGCGGATGGCCTTCTCGCCTCCAGCCGCTCCTCCCGCCTCAGGCGCGGTACATCGAGGCGCACGTCTGGGGCGTGACGCCGCCCTCCAGCTGTGACGGATGCTGAGGGTGCAGGTGCTTGCGTGTTTGTGTCGGCTGTCGCCTCCATCAGCAGCGACGGCTGCCACGACGACGACGGCCCGCCGCTGCCCGCCTCGCCGTTCCCGTTGCCGGTGCGCGTCCCGATCGCTTCTCGCGCAGCGTGCGCGGGCTGCTGCTGCTGCTGCTGAGGTTGCCCATCTTGTGACCTTTGCGCAGCGTCACTGTCTGACAGGCGCAGCGGCGCGTACGGCGAAGCGCCATCCTTCGATGTCGCTGCTGCTGCTGCTGCGGGTGCCGCCGCCGCCGCCGCCGACGTCGTCGTCGTCGTCGTCAGCTCCTTCCGCGCTACGTGCGCCATACCAAAGACGTTCCAGCGCTCCGAGCGGCGCCACGACAGGCCACTGCAAACCAGCTCCGCCACAACGCCGCCGGCACGCAGACACGCAGGGCCGTACGCGCGACGCAGATAGCGGCGCCACTCCCGTGCAAGACGCGCCGGGGACGGCAGCACAAAGGCATGTGCGGCTGCTGCTGCTGCTGATGATGGCGTGGCGGTGTGGCGGTCGACAGGCACGGCTGTGACCGCACGCAGCCACGAGACACTCACACCGCTGCCTTCGTCTTCCTCCTCGACGTGTGCGAGGTCGTCCGCGCTGTCGTCGTCGTCGTCATCGTCGTCGTCGTCGTACGCGACGGCTCGTGCAGTGCCCGACCGGGAGCCATCACCACAGCCAGCCTTTACAAGAAGCCGAAGATGATACAGCGCGGCGTAGATAAAGTTGTGGGCCACGGCCGGTGGTAGCGCGTGGGTGTGCATCAGCACGTGCAGCACCGCAGCGTACACGGTTGGGGTTTCCCCCGCCTCACCTGTTGCGAAAACCTCGGGCCAAGTGTGCGACGAAGGTGGTGCGAGGTGACAGACCCGCGCGTCTGTCACATCAAAGCCGCTCAGCGCCGCCTCCAGCGCGACAACAGCGCAGTTCCAGACGTCATCTGAGAAAATGTGCACGGGCGGTGCGGATGCTGATGTCCGTGGTGCCCCAGCCTTGCTCGACGGATCGCGCGACTCGTGCTGCAGCGTGAGGTACACCTCTGGGGAAAGGTAGGGCACCGCGCGCGCGAGCTCGGCGTCTTGATCGGTGACGTCGAAGAGCGGCACCACAACCGGTGCTGCACTCGGCGTGGTGGTGGTCGCTGGCGCAGCAGCAGGGGATGGCGTACCGCGTCGCGCAGGGTCCTCAACGTACGTGAACCCTGCGAAGGCCGTCGTCGACGTCACGAGAGCGTCACGGCCCGCCGGCGGCACCGCAACGCGAAGGGTTCGCAGCACCGCGGCAAGCGGATGGCGCAGCACGTACCGCCCCTCCGCCGAGACCCCGACGTCCGCGCTGGTGAAGGGCCCAAAGCCGCAGCTGTCCTCGGCGTGCGTGGCGGACGACATCAACGACGGCGAGTGCGGCGCTTGTGGTGGCGCGTCCGTTGACGCGTGCAGGCGGGCAACGTAGCGGGCGTGCTGCTCCCGTACGGCAGGAGCGGCGTGCACGCTCGGCGGCACGCCGTAGGGTGCCTGTGCGCCGCTCAGACACAGCGGGGGCAGCTGACGTGGGCCGTGCAGGTAGCGGTAGGCACCCCAGAGCCGGTCCCGCTGCCGCCACGCCGCGCCGAGGACTTCCCAGAGGGTGCACCACAGACGCTCCAGCTCGGCAAGCGGAAAAATGCTCTGGGGCAGCCACGAGGATGACCGAGCTTCGAAAAACGCCGTCAGAGCATCGCGACTGTCGCCCCGATCATCACCATCTTCACCTTCGTCGTAGGCCCCGTTGTCCTGTGCGCCGACGTACGATGCCGCTTGCCGTGCTCGACGGCGGCGCTGTGCCCGCCGCTGCCCTGCAGACGCCGCCGCCGCCGCACGACGGTACCGCCCAAGCCGATCCAGCAGCGTCACCGTCACGTCCTCAAACACAAAGACCCACTCGCGTTGATGATGCTGCCACGCGTGTCGGGGTAGAAGCAAGTGCGTGGCGAGCAGCCGCATGTCTTGCAGCACCGGCTTGAAGCGGCGGAGGGAGGCAAGCAGTGGCGGCATCGTGATCCCCCGACCCGTCACGACACCGCAGCCATCTTTGTTGTCGCCGCCGTCGCCGTCGTCGTCGTTGTCGTTGTCAGCGATTGCCGCGCTCGCGTTGAAGCACGCACCGTTCCGGGCGTACCGCGCCCGCTCGGCGTCGGCGAAAAGCGTGACCAGCTGCTCCGTGACGGACGCAGCAGTGAGACGGAAGGACGAAGATTCGTGGCTATCTGCGCGCGTGCGCGAGTCTTCGAGTGACGGTGAGGCGGGGCGCTGCGCTCCCTTTGCATTCTGCGTGCCGCCGCCGCCGCCGCCATCACCGCCCGCGTCGCCGCTGATGTGCGCCTTGTGCAGGGCACACAAGCGCAGGAGCAGGTACTTCTCCTCGTCTTCCACCGTCGTCACTGTTGTTGCTGATGCCGCGGTGGTGGCGGTCTGGGACCTCGCGGCGTCTGCATCGAGTCGGCCATCGACCGTCGCAGCGCGGCTGAGCAGCAAAGAGCAGGAGAAGTCACTGATGAGCTGACGCACGTAGGAGGCCACAACATGCGAGACAGCGGGGGTGCTGTACACCGCGTGTGGGACGCTGCGCATAGACCGCACCTCGCAGCGCAGCCCTTCCGTGTCCAAAAGCAGCCGAGCTGCTCGCGGTGGCGCCGGTGAGGGCGGTGCCGGCGACGGCGCACGCGTGCGTATCATGTCCGCCACAAGTGTGTGTGTGTGTGTGTGTGTGCTTGCTCAGGCGACGAGAAGTAAAGGGAAGGCGAGGACAAAGAGAAAGTGAAAAGAGCAAGAGGGATTTGGGGGATGGGAGAGACGGGCGATAGGAGAGGGAGAGGTGGCGTGTGATGCCAAGCAAGAGGCGCGTGTATGTGTGTCTGTGTGTGTTGGTTGGTTGGTTGGTCGTGGTGGAGTGCAATCAAGTTGCAACGAGGGGGGCGGAAGCGTTGGATGCTGGCAACAACAATTCGGAAACAACGTGCGCAGTGCGAACAACGAAACAACAAAAAAAAAGCAAAGGGAAGTGGGGGGCGGCGATCAACCAACGATAAACCACAGACAAAGCGCACGTATGTATGCACGTATGTATGTGTGTGTGTGTGTGCAGCTCCGTTGAACGGTCTGCATGCGACTACGATCAGAGAAGAGAAAGGAGGAGGAGGCGGGGAGGGGGGATGGGTGATGGTGGTGCACCGCCCTCCCTGATTGATGTGACGGATGCTGAGCGTGCATGTGTGTGTGTGTGTGTGTGAGTGCCCGTGTCAAGGACAGAGGTCGAGAGGAGCAGAAAGCGGATACGACGAAAAGAAATGGGAGGCACATTCATCCCAGTGCGACACGCGGTCCGTGTGCCTTGAGGTGGTGGTGGTGGTGGTGGTGAGGGTACGGCCCCAACGCGTGCAGCTGCGCACCCACCCCCCTCCCCCCTAACAAATCACGCGACGACGAGCGCATCAACTTGATGGGAAGCAACGGAGACAGGGAACACACTGACATAGCTAGCCCTTCCCCCACCCTCACCCCAACCCCCTCCATCCCCCTCGCGGCGTGGCGGAGTCCACCTGACGTCTTCACTGGTGGTGCGTGCTTTCCACTACACACTCACACACACTCACATGTGAGGGGGGGGGGGGGCACTCTCCCGTATCGACACTCTCCCGCACACGGTTGTTGCACTGCCTTGCGACATCGATTGTGATCAACCACAGATCCTACACCCGCGGCGGTCTGCCTGCCGACGAACACACGCACACACCCACACACACACAAGCACACACGCCACGTCGACCATCTTTTTTTTTTTTTCACAGACCTCATCACGACTTCGCCTCTGCCTTCTCCTGTGCCGCGACGGCGGCGTCCGTCTCCGCCTGTGACGCCCGCTCCCGCTCCATCATCTTCTTCCACGCCCCCTGCAGCAGCAGCTCCTCCGATGCAAAGTACACATTTCGGATCAGCGTCTTGCGGAAGGAGAGCGAGGTGTTCAGCACAAGCTCCTCCGTCTCCTTCAAGAAGTCCTTGAGCGCGTCCTTGGCGAGCAGCAGCACGACATCCTCGCGCGTCACCTCCCCCGTGAGGAGCGGCTCACGTCCGATCTTGGAGAGCACATTGCTGAGCCGACCCTCGCTGACGTTGTTCAGCAACAAGGCGTTTGCGGCGGCCTCGAGCTTCGGCAGCATGGAGTCCGCCATCACCGTCACCTTCTTGCCGTTCCGCATGCGCTGCAGCGCGCCAGCACGCACGGTGTCGAGGAACGTTGCCTTGAGCTCCTGCTGCTTCCCCGGGTGCTTCAGCTCCATAAAGGAGGAGCAGCGCAGCTTGATGATCGTGGACACCCCGCTGCCCTCCACGACGGGGTCGCCGCGGCACACGTGCCGAATCACCACCCCCTCGGCAAGGTTGCCCTCGAGCGGGTAGTTGCCCAAGCCCAAGAGCGCCGGCAGCGGCGTGACGAAGTTCTCCACATCGAAGGCGAGGCACTCGTCCAGCGTTCCGCGCACGAGCGGCTTCGCGAACAGCAAGCCCGGCACCTGCGCGCACACCTCCGTGAAGTCGTCGAAGGCGAGCAGGCGCATGTCCTGCTCCAGGCCCGATATCGAGTACTTCACGTCGAAGGCGAAGTGGTGCAGCTCCGGGCTGTACTGGGGGAAAGGCTCGTTCTGGATTTCAACGCCAGAGATCGGGATCTTCTTCTTGTTGGGCAGCGTGCACCACTTCGTGCTCTTGGGCACGAGCGGGTGCTTGTACTTGGCGCCGAACAGCTCGCCGTGCAGCACGACGCGGCCCATGCGCCCCGGCACCTCGAACTTTCGCTTCAGCAACTCGCACAATGTCCGCACCTGGGCGGAGAACTCATCGGTGAGGAGGTGGTAGCCAAAGAAGTTCTCGTTGGGGTCCATGATGCCGCTGCGCTTCGCAAACCGGATCTCCTTCTCGTCGATCAGGTACACGGCGAAGTTTGTGCCGTGCACCTTCTCACACGCGACCCACTCCTGCTGTGCAATGGGGGTGCGTCGGATGGCGTCGATGCGGGACTCGGTGGGGAGGTCGATCTCCGTGTACGCGGAGAAGTCGTCTTGGTTGTGCGGCAGCGGCATGTACGAGCGGCACGGTGTTGTGAGACCACCGGCGGACGAGGAGGACGAGCACGACGCAGCCGCTGAGGAGGCGGAGGCGGGGGCGGTGGTGGTGGTCGGAAGCGACGCGGACAGCATCGTGCTCGGGCGACGCAGGCTCGTGGACGAGCGTGGCCCGGCTTGGTCGATCAGACGGAAGGGCAGCGGTGCGGCGGTGTGCGCCAGGTGACGCACAGAGCAGCGCAGAAGACTCGAGGGTGTTGATGCTGCTGCTGCTGCTGCTGCTGCGAGAAAGCCGCCGCAGCGGTGCGTCGGACACGCTGCACACAGGCGACGCATCTTTAACGTGCGTGTGTGTGGTTTTGTAATTGTGTGCCTCCCCGATGAGAAGTCGATGTTGCCGTGCGTTACGCGGAAGCAAACTGCTCAAGACGGAAGTGGCTCAAGGTTGATGTTGATGTTGATGTGCGTGTGTGTGGCGGGAAGAGTGAATGTACAGCGTCAAGGAGTGGGAAAGAGATAGTGAAGAGAACGATAGGAAAAGTCCCGGTGACACACACACACACAAACATACACACACAAGGCTCTTGCACCGTCCATCCGTACATAAACGACAAAAGACTCTTCTCGCTCAGAGATGTGCACAGGAGTTCCGGGGAGGGGGAGGAGGGGAAGGGGAGGCGGGGGGGGGGGGGAGCGCAACCGTCGTCCATCGCTGCGCAGACAACTTTCCCCCTTCCTCACGCGGTGGGAGCCAAAACAAACAGAAAAAAAAGAAAAAAAAAGCGATACTCACACCTGCATGCGGAAGACGTCAATCACACTCTCATGCATCTCGCTGCACTCCCTCCCTCCCTCTCCATCCCTGCTGCTGCTGCTGCTGCTGCCACGTCTTCCTTCAGCTTTCCATTTGCCCGTCCCCCCCCCCCCCACCACCACCACACACACACACACACACACACACACACACACCACCCCAGGGAGGGGGGGGGGGGACGGGCGAGGCGGCGCGAGTGAGTGTCTGTGAAGGTCCTCTCTCGTTGTTTATTGTATTTTTTTTTGTTTGTCTATTGTTTTTTTATTTTCTTCGTGTCGCGCGCGCTCTCCCGTCACTCTCTCTCTTTCCTGTATGTATGTATATATGTATGTATGTATGTATGTATGTATGTATGTATGTATATGTATGTATGTATATGTAGAGGTGGGCTATCGTGGCCACTCGTACAACTCGCACCGAAGGAAGGAGAAGACAAGAGCAAGGCAAAAAAATCAAGGAGAGTCCCTTTGAGGCTCAGCAGGAGCAACACAGATACACACACACACACACACACACACACACACAAGCACACTTTCGCTTTCGATATAGATGCATGTGTGCGTGTGTCTGTGTGTTCATGTGTGTGAGAGGCGGTGGACATGATCAGACCTCCGCAGTTGATGGAAAGTGCATGCAGACAAGCCTCCCTGACATGTTCCAGCTGCATCACGCATCCACACAATCACATCAACACATACACATACACACACACACACACACACACATCAACATACACACACACACAGAGACACAGGAGCTCAGCCGCAACTTCTGGGGGTTTTACGCACACACCTGCATAGACCAGAACTTCACCCTACCGCGGCAGCACACCGTAGCCAGGAAGAAGCTTGTACCACCGCCGGCAACCGCGACGCCGACGACGAGCTCCGTGTGCAGTGGGTACGCCGTGGTCGGGCCATCCACCAACACGTACGCCTCCGTCTCCTCACGCACCATGCACGGCTCTCCTCCTTCTTCTGGGGCGGTGGGGGCGGTAATGGAGATGGGGCCGGTGAGGACACTCGACGCGGCGGCCGTCGTCGTCGGTACGCCCCTCATGAGCGAGTCTGCGAGCAACGACCTGCGCCGGAGCGTGAAGGTGCTGCGGCTATCGTGCTCAGCAGCGGCAGCAGCAGCGGAGGCCGCCCCCGCCTCCGCCCCCGCAAACATACGTGGCCAGAAAGAGGTGCGGTGATCGTACGACGTGGCGACGAGACAGACGCCAAGGTACCGCGGCATGCCCCCGCTCTTCCTCCTCCTCGGCGACGCTGCCCTGCTGGAGCTCATCCCCCTACCGTCGCCGGCGGCGCCTCCAGCGAGCGCCGGCAGCACGACGGGCAGCAGGTGCAGCCGACTCACCCAGCTCCGGTGGAAGCGTTTCTTTTCCAAGACGCGCAGCCGCCCGTTGCCGGGGTGCGACGTCATCGAGGAGTTGTGGGAGCCGTTGCCGTTGGTGTTCACCAAGGCGGGGTCGTGGTGCAGCTCGAGGTGTGGGTGGGCGGCAGCCGCCGCCGGTGGCGGCAGCGGACTTCCGTTCGACTCGGCGGCACTCCCGGGGAGCAGTGCGAGCAGCTGGAAAGCCGTCACCGTATCGTCCTCGCCTGATGCGACGATGATGTCGGGTGTCAGGAGCATCAGCGGCGATGTCGGGGCCCACTGCAGCGCTAGGATCTCCCCTACGGCGTTGTAGTCGGTCGCAGCGACCGTGGAGAGGATCTCCATCCCGGGCAGCTGCACAAGCGCGATGGAACCGCCGTTGCACGCGATGGCGGCGATGTGCTGCTCCTCCTCATGTACGAGCAGCGCCGACTCCGCCGTGATGAGCGTCGACAAGGGCTTCACCGACGACGACGACGCGGCGGCGGTCGTTGTTGCTGTTGATGTGGCCGCCACCGCCTCGATCGATGGCAGGTAGCTCGTCCAGAGCCGCGTGTAGAAGTTCGGGACGCGGACGGAGATGGCGTGGATGGGGCGTTGCCCAAAGTAGTAGCTACTGAACTGCCGCAGCATCCACCCGCCCTCGCACGTCACACAAATAAGGAGCAGCTGGCCATTGTCGAAGCCCACGGCGTACAGGGACGGGGGCAGGGGGTAGTAGTAGTGCGTCGGCGCCACCGCCGCCGCGCCGGTCGCGGAGCTTCCGTTTGCTGCGAACCCGGTTGGAATGTCGTCTGTGTCGAAGGAGCTGCGGCGGTTACGCTTCGTGACCGTTGCGTGCTCCACCATGCCCGTGATCTTCTTCTCCATACCATTCTGCACCTCCGCGATGCACGAGACGGGCGAGCAGATCAGCTTGCTGCCCACCGCGCTGCTCCCGCTCGACAACACCGCGTTCACGTTCGTCGTGCCCGAGTTGTAGTTGATGTGCTGTACAATGCGCTCCTGCAGCAGGCTGAAGACAAAGAGATCGCCGTTCTGATTCCCCATGAGCAGGTGCGGCTCCACCGTGAAGCGCACCGCCGCCGCCGCCACGGTGCGACGACGCGCGTCAGCGCCCACGAAGCGGGTGGTGGAGTCGTCCTGGAAGAAGACACGTGACAGTGCCTCATCGCCCGTGATGGGAACGTCGACGAAGGTCACGCGGGTGCGGACGGGTGGCTTCGTCGGCATCGCAGCATGCGCATCCGCCGACGTCGCATCCACCTCTTCGCGCCCGACGAGGATAAGCTGATGCGCCGTGACCTTCCGCGTTGCGATGCTCACGGAGAGGCTCTGCAGCGGCGCCGTGTACAGCAGTTTGCCGTCTTGGTGGGCCGTGAGGTAGACGGAGACGTGGTTGAAGGTGCTGGCGCTGACGAGCGTGTGCTGCACCGGCGCAGTGCTCTGTGGCGGGTGCGGAAGCGGTGGCACATGGGCTTCCATGTTCGCGAAGGGTGGCGGGTGCGGTGTGTTCGGGGACCCCGATGAGGCCGCCTCATCACCACTGAGCGGATCGGCAGAGTCCCCGCGCCGACCTGCCCCGCCGCTGCCCGTCGCCGGTGCGTTGGCCGCGGCGTTGGTCGGCGCGACGGGTGTGGTGGCGAGGGCGGTGGGCAGCTCGCCATCCACGAGCAGCTGCCGCAGGGCCGGGGAGGAGTGAATACCATGAATGCCTTCGGGGAACTGCACCAGGTGGTTCGCGACCGCCCGTGCTGCGACGGCGGAGTGCGGTGTGCCCGCAGGTGCAGCACCACCACCAGCACCAGGAGCAGCAGCAGGACCGCCGCCACCCGCGCTTGCCGCCACCGACGCTGCTGGCGTTGGGGTCTGCTTGCCGCGCGCGGCGGCGTTACCAGTGCTTGTGCTCGTGCTTGTGGCACCGGGGTAAAGACCGTTGCTGCCAGCACCACCCCCACCAGCACCACCGTTTTTGCTGTGTTGTGCAGCGGCGGACATCGCGGCGGCCGAGGCGATGCCGGCGGTGGTCATGATGCGGTCCCCGCGACTCCAGCGAATCGCAAGCAGCGTGTCCATGTCTTGGCTGGTGCTCGCTGTGCCGTTGCTATCTGCCGCTGATGCCGCGGCTGCGGTGTTCGATGCCGACCCCGCCGCCGGCGTGGAGCTCGGGGCCACGATGATGGTCTGTGCAGGTGGTAGCTCCAGTGAGCTCAAGGACGGGTTGCTGAGGTCGACGTAGGAACCGTAGACGCGCCGCGGGCGTTGCCGGCCGTGACGACGAAGGGGTAGCCTGTCGAGGTGTACGCGCTACCAATCGCGTTCACGACCGAGGCCGCGACGTTCACCTCGATATGCGGCTCTCCCTCTCGGCATTGGTTACACAGCGCGTCGTTCGTCGGGGATCGGCCCCACGCCGCCGCACCCTCTTCATCTTCCTCCTCCTCCGCCTCCGCCTCCTTCTGCACCTCCTCCGCCTCCTTCTCGCACGTCACGGCGACGCCTTCGCTGTCCGCGAAGGGCTCCTCCGGTGCCATGTGTGCGAACACCGATCGGCCGCTGTCACCGTCGTCATCGTCGTCCTCCTCCTCATCGCAGCTCTCGCTCTGTCGAAAGCGGTGCGTCAGCGCAATGCGAAAGCGGCCATCCGACGCCGGCACCCACCCTCGCTCTCGCGGCTCGCCGCCCGTCGCACGCTCCCGCTCCGGCTCACCAGCCTCCGACGCGTCGTGGGTCTTTGGGGAGCGTTGGGAAACGGTGGCCATCACGGGCAGCGGTGGGACCGCCGGCGGCGCGGCCCTCGACGCGGGCGTGTCTGCAGAGGGACTTTCACCGCCTGCCGCAGGAGCAGCAGCAGCAGCCGGAGCTGGAGCTGGTGCTGGAGAAGCCGGAGCTGGAGCCGCAGCAGGAGTCGCAGCAGCTGGAGCTGGAGGTGGAGAAGCCGGAGCGGGAGCAGCCGGAGCTGGAGGTGGAGCTGGAGAAGCTGGAGGTGGAGCCGCAGCAGGAGCAGCAGCTGGAGCCGAGGCTGGAGAAGGCGGAGCTGGAGGTGGAGGTGGAGCTGGAGCGGCACGAGCAGGAGCAGCGGCACCGGTGGCACGGGCAGAAGGGGCAGCAGGAGCTTGAGAAGCCGGAGCTGGAGCCGCCGCCGCTGTCGCCGCCGCCGCAGCTGGAGCTGGAGCTGGAGACGTACGAGCTGTAGCCGCGGCACGAGGTGAAGGTGGAGACGCAACAACAGCGGCAGCGGCAGCTGCGGCAGCAGCAGCAGAAGCAGCAGCAGCGGCGGCAGCAGCAGCAGCGACCGCAGCAGCAGCGGCAGCAGCAGCAGCAGCACGACCAGGGGATGAAGCTGAAGGTGCTTCAAGAGGAGGGGCGGTCTTGGTTGTGGGGCTTGTGGTGGTGCTGCCGGACTTCGACAGCGCTTGAGGAGCCATCTTTGCATTGTACCTGGCCAAGACCGCAGCACAGCCGTTGGGGTTCGGTACTTTGCCTGTGTTAGAGGCTGCTGCTGCTGCGGATGTGGGTGAGGAGGAGGAGGAGGAGGGGGGTGCACCGGCGCCTGGCACCCGCGCGCGTCGCGGTGTCGGTGTTGGTGTTGGTGGTGCCGGATGCTGATGCTGATGCTGGTGCTGTCGTCGTTTGCTTCGCTGCTTTTGTGGAAGTTGCCTGTGAGGCGGGGGAGGGGGTGGGGGTGGGGGAGGTGGGGCTGCCCACCGCTGTCTTGTGCTCGCTGCTCATGGCTACGTGTGTGAGGGAGGGGAGGGGGAGGCGGAGGCCTCCAGGGTGTTGATGGTGGGTGCGACGGCGGGGAAAGTTGAAGAGAACAGAGGCAGTCTACCGCTGCCGCTGCCGTGCCGATATGCGCGAGTGTTTGTGTGTGAGGGGAGGGGGGAATAGAGTGCAGGAGCACGGCTTACGTGAAGCCTGTGAGGCTGCCTTGGACAGTCCTGGTGGGGGGGGAGGGGGGATGGCGGTCGGAGGGGTCGGGGAGATAAGCAAGCAGACAACTAGGGAAAAAACAATGAACTTAGCGCTAAAAGGCCTGGATTCAGCTTGCAGTGTTCAGGCTGGTGGTGGTGAAGATGAAGATGGTGGCGTTGATGTTGATGGTGGATGCAGCAGGTACGGCCCGGGTGGTGGTGGTGATGGGGGGAAGAAGGGGTTGCGAGACACGAGCGGGTGATTCGCCGATGGAAAGGAAAAAAATAAGAGAAAAGTGAAGACGAGCGCACTGGAGCGAGACGAGCGTCGCGTTTGTGTGTGTGCATGTGTGTGTGTGTGTGTGTGTGTGTGGTTGGTAGGTCAGGAGAGGGAGGGGGAGGTGGAGGGAGGGGGAGGGGTGGAAAGTGGGAAGGGGATGGCACAGTGGTAAGGAGACGACGAGATGACGATGGTTCACATAGCGCATTCGATGGCACCGAGAAGAGAAGAGAGAAAAAAAAAAACAACAACAACAGCAAAAAAAAAAAGGAAAAGTTGCCGAGGGACATCAGGCTACACACACAGAGACAGAGGAAGACAGAGAGAGGGGAGGCGCAGCCGTGTGCGAGCTAAATTCCTACACATTAAGAGTCGCCCCCCCCCTCTCTCTGTCTTCCTCTGTCTCTGTGTCTCCGAGCGGGCGTGCGTGCACGTTCAGCGGAGAAGTCGAATGTCTGCTCCCGCTGTCTCATCCGCCCATGGGGGAGGGGAGAAGCAAACACCCTACACAGGCTGGCGTGGACGGTGCGCTTGACTTTCTTTTTTCTTTTCTTTTCTTTGAAAGAACGACGAAGTCTGTGCCGATCTGTGCATGTGTGTCGATGTGTGTTTGTCTGATGCGCGTGTCTCTTTACGTTCGCATTCCCGCGCACGGTGGCTCGTTTCTTGTGGCAGGGGACGCCGCCGCTGAAGACAAAGAGGAAGAAAGGAAGCGTCTAGCATACGCAATCAACCGCTGCATCGCCAAGCACAACGCTATCATCAACATCATCATTACCTATCAGTACTGTCATCTGCATCGCCACCACAAGGCGGATGACAGTTGGGAGGGGGGAGGGGGAGGGAAAAGAAAAAAAAGAAGAACAGAGGAGAAGAAAGATTGACAAGTCTTCACACAAAACACACATCAACACACACACAGACACAGAGAGAGAGAGATGAAGAAACACGTAAAGAAGTAGAAGAAAGCAAGGCCAAGGGCGCGATAGCGGGGGGGGGGGGGGGAGGGGAGGAGGAGAGAGGGGGTGTCTGTGAAGGAGAGAAGGGAGGCCGACACGTGTGTGAGTTATGCTTCACGAGGCCCGGACGTTTTATTTTTTTCAAATTTCCCTTTCCCAAACAAAACAAAACAAAAAAGAAATGTGTTTCTCACAGGCCCTTGTAATAGGTCAACTTCTGCACAGGCGTGCCGTCCTTGCGCGTGAGTCCGTGGAAGCGCTCCTCCAGCTGCGACGCGGGGATTGTCTGGTGCAGGTTGTACGCCGCGAGCGCAGGCGGGACACCCAGCGTGAGGCCGAGCATTTGTAAGAGGCACTCCGTCGGCACCGTGTATCGCCGCGCGAGGCCGCTGACACGCGTAAGGGGCATCATGCACAGCGTCGGCAGCATCATGCACGGGAAGTTCCAGATGATGCGGGTCGCGCTGCACTTCGTCAGGCTGTCCCAGCCTGCCGCGGTGCTCGAGCCGCGCACGACGCCGTCTTCGTCCACGACCCGGATGCCCTGACCGCTGCTCAGCCACTCGTTCTTGCGCATGCTTGCGAGGTTCACGATCGATGCACAGCCGACGGCCGCGAAGGGCACCGTCGCGCGAATCACATTCGCCTTCACCGTCCCCGTCGGAACGCGCTTTAGCCACATCGTGGCCATGAGACTACCGCCGCACGCCACCACCACCGCCGCGGTGTAGGCCTTCACAATCTCAGACACCGGCTGCTTGTCCGACGACCGGTTCGCGTAGTTGAGGGCGCTGTTGTAGCTCTGGTTGGCCCACTGGATCGCCAGCGTGCGGCTTACGCTCATCACGGTCGAGGGAAGCATCATGAAGGGAACTACGATGTAGTTCATCGGCAAGAACATAGACATCCGGAACGCAGGGACGATCACTTCCTTCGTCGTCGGGTGAATGCAGTTCTCGATCGCCGTCCGGGCGTGCCAGAGCTCGGCGTCCGGGACGTTGCTTGCCTGCCCGTCCCTCCAGCGATCCAACAGCATCTGATGCTTCTGCAGGGTGCGCTCGTTCTCCAGCAGCATCATCGGGTTGATGGCCTCTGCCCAGTAACGGGTGCGACCCCAGAAGGTGCCCATGTCGTACTTACTCCCCTCCATGGAGAACCTCGAGGGCGGCGCCATGATGATGCTGATGAAACTAGAATGCTGCTGATGATGATGACGTAGGATCTGGTGTGATGCAGTGTTGCAGTGGGTGGTGGTGGTGTTGGTGGTGGAGGGAGGGGGGGGGGTTAAAAGAAGAAAAAGGAGAAGAGAATGATTGCAGTAACGATGAAGGATGTCGTCATGAGAGTACGTTCGCGACTTCTTATTCTCCCCTTGCTGCGGGTCTGATGTTTGTGTCTCTCCTGCACGCCGTTGTGTGTGTGTGTGTGTGTGTGTGCCTGTCCTTGTGAGATCTTGACAGCAGATCCCGAAAAAAAAAACGACAAGAAGACAAGGAACAGCGAACACCCCTCCCCCCCACCCCTCCACTTCGATCCGATCCATGGACTCGTGACGTGGCGTAGCGAAGGTGCAGGCACAACGCACAAGGAATTTGCTTTATTTTGCCTTTAGAGGAACCGGGATGGAGCGGGGAGCTGCGACGGGAAGGGACGGGAAGGGGGGTCGGGGTCGGGGACGGGGGTCGTGTACCGGTGCTGTTGTGCGCCGCGGTGCAGAGGGGGGACGGACGCGGGGAGGGACGGGGAAGAAATGAGCGAGATCCTTGCCGAGTTCGCCTTTGCTGCATCGAGGCGGTCCAGGTGTGGACCCCGTCCGCTTCCTCCTCTTCCTCCTCCTTGTCCACGTCTTACGCCCCCCCCCCGTTCGCCCACGCCCCGTCACAGTATCCAAGTGGCTAAACGACTTCCACGAGCTGTCGTTCACACACCGACGCACAAACAAACACAAACACACACAGAGGTGTCCTTCTTGTCGATCATCTGCTCTCACACCGCCTGCAGCCCATCCGCAAGGAAGGCGGTGCGCCACACCGCGCAGAGGTCGGACCACGGGCTCGGCGGCGACGCGGGCAGCAGCCTCAAGAAGGCTTCCCCCTCCGCCACGGTGGACACCATGTTGATGAAGACCGGCTCCCGGCCCTCCTCCTCCTCGTCGGCTAGCGCGTCCACGCCCCCGTCCTGGCGCCTCGCACGCCCATCACCGCCCTTGAACTTCTTGGTTGCCGCTGACATCACTGTCGATGCTGCTGCTGTTGCTGAGGCCTTCTTCAGATGGAAAGAGAAACTCTCCGCGTCCATCAGTGGCACCGTGCACAGCCGCACCGCGCGTGTGTCCGGGTGCTCCCACTCCATCTTGTGCAAGATCCAGCGATCCAAGTGCCGCATCGCCACCTCCCCACCCGCCAACACCACGAGTGCGTCACAGTCCCCAACGTACAAGACAAAGCCACGAAGTAAGTTGTCGTTGGCGAAGTGCCGCAGCTTGCCGAGGTGGGCGGCGGCGTAGATCGGGAACACCCGGTAGGCACGGAGCAGCGGCGCCTCCGCCGCGTGCCGCCGCTGATCGCGCGCGCGCTTCAGTATTTGATCCGGCAGCGCCGCGACGTGGCGATCGTGGTTGCGGCGCTGATGCTCAAGGTCGCGCAGTTCATACTGCTGCAGCACCTTGGTGTCCGCCGCGAGGGGGTTCAGCACGCTCGACGCGAAGAGGTTCAGCGCAAGGCTCTTGGTGGACAGGCGGTCGTGCAGCAGGCGGCCGGCCGCCGTGGATGTTGTCATCGGGCCGCCGGCACCCTCCATCAGCGCGGCCGCTGCAGCCGACGTTGACGCCGCTGCAGGCGCCTGACGCGCCTTTGCCTGTTTCTCCTTGAGCCGTTCGCGCCGCTCGGCTCGCAGCTCCTCCTTCGTCTTGTACTCCTTCGGCAGGATCGGCTGCTCCAGGTCGCGGTACTCGTATAGACGCGTGTAGGCGGTGTCTGGTATGGCGGGGTGGTGCACAAGATGCAGCTGCGCGGCTTGCACCTGCGCTGTCGTGGCTGTGTGCGGCGAGACAACGAGGTGCAGGCCACTCGCGGCATCCGCGTAGCGGGGCACCACCGATGTCCAGCGATCCCACGGCTCCATGTCCGGGACGCCGTCCTCGAAGAGGTGCCGGATGAGGGAGTTTGTCTGCACGTTGCCAACAGATGGAAGGCCGGGAAGCGGCGTCGATGATGGTGACGCTGATGTTGTCGCTGTTGTTGTTGTTGTGATGGTGGTGGTGGTGGTGGCTGATACACTTCGGCTCTGCACGCTTGCATCAGCGGCGGCAGCATCATCACCAGCAGCAGCAGCAGCGGTGTGGCTGCGATTGTGCTGGCAGAAGCGCCGGAGCTCCGCCGTGTACGCGGCGCACCGCTGCTGCAGCGCTACGAGAGATGTCTTCTGCTGGTGCTGCTGGGCAGTTGCAATAAAATCTCGAGCAGCCTGCGCGCCCTCCGGCGTGGATGTCGGCGCCGCCACCGCAGCGGCGATGATGGTGGCCGACGACGCGAGGCCGCTCCCGCTGTCGCTTGTCTTCGTGACGGACGGTTGTGCGGGCAGAGACGCCGATGACGGTGCTGCGTGCGACGGTGGCGAAGCGGCACCGAAGAACGTCTTGCGACGAAGCCGTGCACCGCCGCCGACACCAGCTCCAGCCCCCGCACTCCATGTGGGGCCGTTGGCGTACCGCTGCGCGACGCCCTGCAGACCTGGGTCGAAGGCGCGTACATCGGAGACGGCATTCTGGCGGCTGCTACTATCCGCGTCTAGTTGCTGCTGCTGCTGATGCTGTTGCGGCGGCAGGAGTGCTGAGGCAGCCTGACGTGCATCCGCGGCGTGTGGCGCACTGGACGCCACAGCGGAGTAGTCGATCGTGACGTCATCGATGCTGAGTGGCTGCCGTGTTCGGTGCGGGGCTGCCATTGTGAATGCATGTATGTGCGTGTGCGTGTGAGGGGGGGGGAGTGGGGGTAGTGGCGTGATCCAAAGAGGGCACGACCAAAAAAAAAAAGAAAGAAAATCGTCGAGTGATCCGTATCGGTACGTCGCAGCTGGCCCCCCTCTGCAGGTGTTTTGTAAGGCGTGAGTGTGTGTGTGTGTGCGGAAAGAGATGGTGCTCGAACCTCGTGCAGCTCGGCTGGGCCTCCTTTAATTTTTTTTTTCTTTCCGCTCCTAGTGCGTTACCGAGATTGCGCGCGCAACATGTGTGTGTGTGTGTGTGTGTGTGTGTAATGCAACGAGGACAACCGAGACGAGCAAGATGAGACGGAATAAAGGAGGTCACGTGAGGGAGGGGAGAGAGAGATCAGAAAGATTGATGTTGCGTGCTGATGTGCCATCGTGACCCCGCCCCCCCCTCCCCTCCCCCCCCCCGCACACGTGTCCGTCCCACGCCGTCCATGATGGAGAGCAGGAGGCACGAAGGGGGGGGGGTGCTTGAGCGGATGGGTGAGGGATAGTGCGGGAGCAGATACATACACAGAGAGAGGGAGAGGGAGAGGGAGAGACGGTATGTGACTCTCCGACCACACCGTGAAGTCTGCTGTTGAGGGGGGAGGGGGGGGGGACTAGGAGAGACAAGGCCAACGCACACACACACACACACACACACACACGTACATGTGTGCGTGAGTGAGAGTGACAGTGTGAGACAGCAGCACATGCAGTGCAGCCTCCATGTTTTTCTGTCTGCGTGTGTGTGTGTGTGTGTGTGTGTGTGCTCTTGTGGAGTCTCTTCGCTTTTCTTTTTCTTGTTCTTGTTGTTGATGTTGTTACACGTTAACTGTGCTTCTGAGCAAGCGTAGGTTACGTCGGACGTCCGTCCTCAGCCGTCGCCGCTTCTTGCGAAGATCACCGACATCCCCGTGTACAGGCTTAACGACGTTGTGCTCGTGACGAAGCGGCGGGAGGGAACTACTATCGAGCGTTGTATTAGCCGTCACGTGCATAGAGGGGTGGGGGTGGGGAACACAACAACAACCCCACCCTCAGGAATCGAGCACTGCCCGCCCAAAGAGAGGGGGGGGGGGGAGAGAGCGAACGACGTGGAGTGCCGAACTGCATCATCAGTTCTTGCTCGGGCAGTGTCGCGAGAGATGCGCCTCGGAGCCGCAGTGTTTGCATTGGTCCTTCGATGTGCGTTGCACCTGCGGCGGCGGCGGCTTGGCTTTGACCGGCGTCTCCACCGTGTGCTGTTGATGCCGCTGCTGGTTCTCATTGGCGTGTCTGGTAGACGACACCGCCGTTGGCTCATGCCGCGACATCTTCTGGCGGTTCGCTGCGGTTGCCTCCGTCGACGGGGACTCCTCCTCGGCACCGCCGGTATTGGTGTGTGCTGCTGGCCCCGATGCATCACCGCTGCCGCTGGTGTCGATGGTGGTGGTGGTGGCTGCAGGCCCGCTGTTGTCACAGTGCCTTGTGAAGTGCGTGGAGCTGCCACACTTCTGGCAGCAGTTCTTTGGAAACTTCTGCTGCTGCTGGGTTGATGTTGCCTTCGTGTTCTTTATCTCGGCTGCCGACGCCGCGCCATCTGCCGGACCAACGTCAACACCCTTGGGTGCCGTCGTGACGTCGGCATCCGAACCTGCATCAACAGCCGACGCAGCGCCACCGCCGTTGGCCTCGCTCTCCCGCGGACGTTTGGCAGCCTTCGCGTTCTTCTTCCCCGCCCCACCCGAGGCGGAGGCTGGACCGGCTGTACGGTGCTGCGGCACCACACCGCCGCTGCCAAAGAAATCGGCGACACGCGCGCCGCTCACGACAACGTGCACCGGACGTCCCCGCCACACGAGGTGTGGAAGATGCGTCAGATCGCGCGAGTCCGCCGCGACGGTGACGGCGACGGTGGCGTGACTGTCCGCCTCCGTCTCCGGGGCCGCCGCCGCCGCCGCCGCCGACGTGGCTGATGCGAAGAGGTCGGCGAGAGTCATGTTTTCAATCGCATCGTCCTGATCCTCCTGTGCGTCAGTGCCACGCGACCCGTTCGTCTCCTCGGCGCTTTCCGTTCCCTTGTCATGCGACGCACCGCCAACATCAGCTTTCCTATCTCCAACTGCTGATGCCGATGCTGATGCTGCTGCTGCAGTGGCGGCGGCACTCGACTGCGCGTCCTTGGCCAGTATGTCTGCCGCCTCTGACGCCATCGCGTCGCTGTCAAGCTCCGTGATGGTGAAGCGGCCACGGCCAAAGCCAAAGAAAAGGGAGCGGCGTACGTGGCCACGGAAAATGACCTGCAGAAAGCTTTCATCGGCAATGCTGGGCAGGGGGTAGACGATGAAGCAAGGGGGTGGGCCCTGCTGCTGCTGCTGTTGTTGTTGATGTGAGGAGGTGCGCGAGGGCGATGTCGTCTCCGCCGCCGCGGGCGTCTTGCCTGACTTGCCTGTTCGTCCCATGACGTCGATTAGCAAAAAGAAAAAAAAGAAAAGAGGGAAGAGGGGATGGGGGGTGGGACCGTGCACCGGCTCTGCTCGTGTATGTCACAGCGTGTGTGTGTGTGTGTGTGTGTGTGTGTGTGTAGGTGGGGGTGGGGAAGGGGGTAGGGACGAATGAAGAGGGAGACAGGAGGGAGTGGCAGCTTGCATTGATGTTTGTGTGCCAGCGCTTCGGTTCTCATGGCTGACACCACCACACACAACTGCCGTTGCCCTGTGCGAAACGAAGGGAGCGGAGGGAGAAAGGCGGGGTGGCGGTCGTGACGGGCTACGGAAAGAAAAAGAAAAAAAAAAGAAACTGAACACACACACACACACACAAGGGGAGATATGTGGGGGCGCACTGCTGCCCCATGCATTGATCGACGACACAGCATAGCCTCACCGATGCATCACCGAGAGCAGCTTTCCACTCTAGAAGAAGAGAGAGAGTGTGTGTTTATCGTCATTGCTTGAGCGGCGAACCCCCAAACTGCACGTCGCTGGCGACACCGGGTGAAGCCCCTACCCAATACGTTTGTGTGTGTGACATTGTCTGAGTGGACGCTTGTCCTTCCTTCTTTTTTTTTAAGTTGTTTGGTTTTCTTCTTTTTCGTTGATTGATGAAAACCTCATATATTTTTTTTTTCTGGGGGGGGGGTTCTGCGCAGGAGGGCAAGCAGTATACGCTTCTGATCACAGGGAGCGTCGCTTCGATTTTTCCACCCCCACCCACCCCCGTCCCCCACACACATCCTCTTGTCGCACACACACACTCCCACACACACTCAGAGGAGTCAGGACGCATAACCGTGAAGAGAACAAACAAACCAACAAGCAAGCAAACAAAGAGGAGACCACGTCAGGTCTCACAACGTTGCGTAGCCCATGAAAAAACGGAGGGGAGGGAAGGGAGGTCAACGGCAAGAGAGGAAGGGGTGGGGGGGTGGGGTAGCTAGGTGTTGATGGGATGCGTGCTGTTCCTCACTGAGGGGGTGGGGGGGGTTGAGGGTTGGGGGGTGGGGGGCACGCACAGAGGCATCAGCGAGCACGTCTTTGCAGCGTCTCAGACACAGAGCAACAACAACAACCAGAAAAACTCAGACGACTCGTGAGCTTGCTTGACCATCAGCGAGGCGAAGCGTTGGATAAGCCACAAGATACGAAAACCCACAGACACACACACACACTCACAGGCACACACACGGACATCAGCGAGATAATAACTTTACAGAGAGAGGAAGGTGGGGGGGGAGGGAGGGGGGGTGGATGGGAGTCTGGTGAATTACATACGCCGCAGTGGCCTCAGACACAGCTAAGAGAACATGACAACCGTATCGGTGGGGGGTGGGGTGGGATGGGATGAATGACGGGAAGGGAGGGGGAGGGGGACGGCGACGAGCCACAGGCTCTGCGGCCCCCACACTGAGTGAACGCAATATACCAAGAGAACAAGCAGCTCTCCCCTGACACACGCTGATCCTCTCCTGATTGACACATGCAGGGCACTCATGGCAATCAAACTGAGGCACGAAGGGTGAGAACGTGTGTGTCTGTGTGTGTGTGTGTGTGTGTCTGAGTGGAGAGCGGGGGGGGGTGATGGTGAACACAACGGAGAAGAAGGAGAAGGAGAAGCCAATAAAAACCCTTCAAACGTGTACCACGCGAGCCGCGAGACGAAAGCGAAAAAGGAAATTCTGTGTGTCTGTGTGTGCCATAGCGCTCCTGCACACACACACACAGACGCGAGGATACGCGAAATACAACGACGAGGGAGGAAGGGGAGAATTCTCGGGAGGTCGCCATCACGCACGCAAAAGCACGTGAAGGTTGCTCCCCTCGCTTCTTTTTCTTCCCACTTCCCCCCCCTTACCAACGCCGTTATTCCACTTCACACACACAAAAAAATTGATCACTTTAACATAAGAACAGGGGCGCAGGCGAATCCACGCCAAAGAGAAGCGCAACGCACACACGCACACACACACACACACACACAGTGCGAGAGAGACAGAGATGAAGGCCGAAAGAGGAAGAAGAAGATGCTACCCAACAACAGAAAGCACACATACACACACACACACACACACACACACACATAAGAAAGGAAAAAAAAAAGGAGAAGACAAGGTCAACATTGAGGAGCGAAGATGACGTGCACCCCACATAGGTCGGGGCATTCTACATACCGCACTGCTGCTGCACCCATCACGCGGTTTCTTTTATCCCCAGACAGAGAGTGAGAGGGAGGGAGGGGGAGGGGGGAGGAAGAGAGCGTGTGTGTGTGTGTGTGGGTGTAAGGGTTGGTTGGCTGGACCTGACAGCAGCGGGAGGAAGGGAAGGAGGAGAAGCGGGGGGGGCCTGCGGCAGCGGCAACGTAGCCGTCAGCAAAATAGAACAAAAAACAAAACCAAAAAGAAGAAGCAACGGAGCGAAGATAAAACAAAAGCGGAACAAGAGTGAAAGAGAGAATGAAAGCAAAAAAAAAAAACACAAGTCAAAAGAGGAGCAGCCGTGATGCTCACTGCAATCACGAGGCATGCAGGATGGCGCATAGAAGGGGGGATTTGTGGAGGAAGGGAAGAAGGGGGGGGGGGGGGATTGACTCGCGTGTTGAAGAAGCTCTCTCTCTATCTGTGCCTGTGTGTGTGTGTGTGTGTACATGTGTACGTCGAATCTTCATGGCCGTGCGCCTTTCGTTAGGGCGAAGTTTGTCTCCCTGCAGCGCCACCGGTTGCTGATTCTTTTTTTTTCTTTTTTTTCTTTGGTTCTCCACACACATACACACACAGGCGCACATACACAAGCGGGGGGGGGCGCAGCACGAGGAACAGGAACGTGTTTACTTCCAAGGAGCGACGAACAACACGAAGGGGGGGGGGGGGCTGCCCTGCTGGCTGTCCGCCCCCACACCGGACAACGCCAGTGCAGTGCGCACACACAGACACACAGACACAGACAGAGAGAGAGAGAGATCGACACACATATGCAAACAAGGAGAAAAAAACATGCAATGAGGCGCACATGAGCACACAAACACACACACACACACACAGATATCAACACACACTTACATACACACTCATGCATACACACATACCGTGAAAGCTAAGTACACAGACGCAACGGAGAGCACAACTGCGGAGTGAGACAAGAAAAAAAAAACTTGACATAAACCTCCTTCAGATCGAAAGAGAAAGAAAAAAAGAAAAGAAAGCACCTACACACATACACACTCCACGCTGCATTTTTTTTTAAAGGAGACATGAGTGTACTGACCCCGCACCTGCTGCTACGTCAAATTCAGCAGCAGAACATTCATGCACAAACCACAAACACAAACGGAAGACAACGAAGACACGGCCCAGGGGGGGGGGGGGGAAAGAAGTTGAATTTTTTTAAAAATTAATGGCGAAAAGGAAAGGAGGGAGAAAAGGTGATGGTGGAGGTGGTGGCGGCGCGCGGGGGGGGGGGGGGGGGCAAAACCTCAAGGAGACAAGAGGAACAACGACAACAACAACAACTAAACACCCTACAGCAACAACATCAACTACACAGACATCGAGTTAAGCGCTCAAAACAAACAAACAAAAAAGTAAAAAAAAGGAAGAACATCATCGAGGAAGATGAAGTAGGGAGGGAAGGCAGCACAAAAACAACAGCCACAAACACGACGCACAGAACATCAAAACATGAAACGAAAAAAAAGAAGAAATTCAGATATCGAAGCAGCGAACAATAAAAAAAGAAAATGCCGTGAGGTAGGGAGGGAAGTGCCGCTGCCTGCGGCTGCTGCTGCTGCTACTGCTGGTGGTGGCTCGTAGCCCGTGGCGGAAGCGGTGCTTCTGTGCGTGCGTTTGTGAGTGGGGCGGGGCTTTTGGGGTGAACCCCATGGACGGAAGAGGGTAAGAAGGGCAGACATAGCAAAAAAAAAAATCAGAACAAACAACGAAAAGAAACAGAGTCAAGCGGGGGAGGGAGGGCGGGGGGGGGGGGATGCGCGTCACCTTCATCCACACACATAGGCACACCCTGCACGCGCACTTGGAAGCTACGCGCTGTCGGGCGGGGTGTATTCGCGTAGGTGCGTATGGTTGTCTGCGTCAACGCGAAGGTGCGTGACTGAGTCCGTCCTCGACGGACACACGCTCACGAGATGTATACGTGGGAAAAGACACACACACACACACACAAAAAAAAGAAACACGAACACACAAACACACACACAAAGCACCCGGAAATAATAAACAACGAACACACAAGGAGAGGGAGAGGGACAACGGAGATGAGGCGGACGGGGGACAGGGGAGAGAGGTGAGACGCTGCACCTGCATCAGACTGAGCGCGCTCGCTGCCTCCACCCCCATCCCCCCACACACCCAAAAACGAAGCCCCCCGTCAACACACACGATCCGTATCACAAAAAAAAAGAAAGATACTTTTTGCGTCGTGGCCAACGCCTTTGCTTCCGCCCCTCCCCTCCCCTGCCTCTCATGAAGAGGAGGCGTCGAAGAGTTGAAGGCAAGAGACACACACACAGAGAGAGATAGAGGGGAAGGAAGATAGATAGATCAAGCAAGGGGAAAGGAGGAAGGATGAAGGGACGGGGGGGGGGGGGCGAAAGAAGCGGATCAGCGTCAGCAAAAACAAAAAACGCACACCCATGACGTAGCACAGAGAGGGGGTGGGGGTGACGTCGGCGAAGTTCATTTTTTTTTTCGTGGTACGCACGAAGACGTCGAGCTGTTTTTTAGAGAAAAAAAAGAAACAAAAAAAAAGAAACGATGGAGTAGGGAATCACGAGGAAGAAGAAGACGGGAACGGGAAAGGCCGGGGAAGGAAGGGAGATGAGGCACGAGGGTGGGGGGGGGGAGGGGGATGGTGTCGAAAGCGGTGGCGTGTCAGCGAGGGCGTGGGTGCGGTGGGTACATCGAGGGGGGGGAGGTAGGGAAGGAGCGGCGTCAGCGGCCCCATCGTGCCTTTCCAGGACGAGCATCTACCATCAGAAAACAACACAACAAAACAAACAAAAAAAACATCTGCAGGTACTGAGGAAGGGAAAGAGCGGGCAGGGAGGGGGGGAGGGAGGGCGACGACACTGATGACGATGATGATGTTGACGACAGACCCTGAGCCTCTGCGTGTGTATGTGTGTGTGTGTGTGTGTGTGTGGGTGGGTGTGCAGATGGGAGCGGTGCTACAGTGTTGAGGGACAGAGAGAGAGAGAGACGTCAAGTAGACTTGGAACACGACAACCGGGTCAGCTCGCTGATGCTCACGACCACCGCCATACACACACACACACAGAGATGTACCACATGAACGCACAGACACTACAGAGACACGCGCATTCTCAAGGGTGACAGCCACGGACAAACAACAGGAAGGAAGAGCACCGGGAATAAAAACGAATCCAACCAAAAAAAGAAGAAAAATAGACAAGCGGTTAAGCCGAGCCACGCGAGTAGGATGAAGGAGAAAAGAAAAGAAAAAAAGAAAACGCGCCTCCGTGACGAGGCGGTGAGGGCGCCAAGAACAACAGTGCACAGACACAGACACAGACACAGACACAGACACAGACACACACTCAGACATCAGCAGACGCTGTTGTTGTTGTTGTTGTTGTTGAAAAGAAAAAAAAAAGAAAAAAAAAGAGTGAGATAGAGCTAGACAGACACACATAGACAGTAGAAGAGAGTTTGAGGGACAACAGCACGCGGTGAAACAGCTGTGTCAGAGAGGAGTCGCATTGAGGGAATTCCTTTTGGGGCCGGCCAAGGGGGGGGGGGGGGAAGGGAGGGGCATCAGGGCATCAGGGCATCAGGGCATCAGGCGACCGCAGTCAAAGTTATCCTTCTGCTTCCCTCTTCTCTCTGTCACCAATGCACAGAGACAGACAGACAGACAGACACACCCTCAGCCCTCAGCCCTCACGCCACCATCACAAGCCAAGAGCAGCAGCAGCAGCAACAAAAATAACATCAGCAGACAAACCACACACACACACACACACACACACACAAAGAGAAACAAGCACAAGGAAACGCTTGCAGTGCTACGATGCACTCAGACACACAGAGAGAAACACATTTCAGCTCACTGACGCTCCAGCCACTCCTCCGGCAGCATCACGGGCATGCCGCGCCGCAGCGGGGCCGTGCCGCACCGCTGCGGCATCGACGCGTCCGCGTTCGAAAAGTCCGGTCGCATCCGCACCGCGTAGACGCGCGTCTCCTTCGATTCCGTCGGCATGCGCCGGTGTGCGCCAGAGCCGGGGGCGTCGGTGGAGCGGCGGTGGCGGCGCTCGTGGGCGTCGCGCGAGTCCTCGAACTGCGAGTGGTAGTGCCGACGCTGATGCTGACGCTGTACCTGGAGCCGTGTGCTCTTGTCGCGGTCGCTGTTCTTGTTCGAAGGGATCCGGGTGCTCGCGCTGCTGCGACGACGTTGCGGCGCCCCAGCGTGGCGTGGACTGCTGGTGGGCGTGGCGTTCAGCCCGTCGCTCGTGAAGTACCCGCTGTTGCCACCATTGGCGCTACAGCCTTCCAGCACGATGCCACCGCCGATGGTCATCACGCCTGAACCTCCTCCTCCCCCTCCTGCTGCTGCTGCGGCTGCGACGGCGACGGCAGTTGCTGACGTGTTCAGCGGCCCCGTCTGAGTACTGCGCAGGTAGATGGGGGAGTCGCTGGTGTTGCTCGTGGGGCAGAGTGTGTGCGCTGACAGCTGTGCAGCTTGCAGAAGATGCTGCACGCCGCTTGCACTGCCGGCGCGGGCTGCGTTGGGGACGTGTGGTGCGGGGGGACGGCCATCGCTACCATTCCCATTCCCATTCCCATCCCCTTCCCCACCACCACCACCGTCCTGATGCGGTGAGGGATGCAACTCGACCAGCGACAGCGCGGGCGGTACCGCTGGCGTCGTGCTGTGGTCGCGGACACCCCCGGCCTGCAGCTCCACCGTGGCCGCACCACTCGGGCTCATCTTCACCAGTTCCGGCACGAGCAGCGACGCGGTGATGGGGGCGACAACGGGAGACCGCGAGGCTGCGGTAGGGCACTGCGAGGGTGGGCGCGTTGGACCACTGCGGCCCGCCTTGCGGTGTTCAAGGTTGTTATTGCCGCCACCGCCGCCGCGAGCAGCCGCCGCTCCAAGACCTCCTGTCGCAGCGGCGGTGGCGGCACGATCGCCATGCCGGCGACCACGCGACACGGCCGGGTTCAGCGTGGCAGTGGACGACGCGAACGGTCGCGCGGTGGTGGGGGAGGTTGCTGGCGTGGTGTGCTGTGTCGTGCCGCTCGCCGCGTCATCGACCGAGGCCGAGTACCCCTCCGACGCCAGCGTGTTCGAGCACGGGATCTGACTGCTCGTGCTGCGCCGCAGAGCCGTCGAGCCCATGGTGATGGCGGCGGTGGTGGTGGTGCTGCGGCGACGGCAGTCCTGCACGTAGGCGGGGCGCAGCGTGTAGGCGAGCTCGCAGGTGGGAACCTCCGGCACATCGACCGACACCCGAGCCGAGGTGGACGCCGTCGCTGCCGACGTTAGCGTCCCTGTTGACGCGGAGGCGTGGGCGCGGCTCACGAGCAAGTCAGCGTACACTCCCTCCGCCATCTCCATCGCACGCTGCTTCGCCGCAACAGAGGGCCCCACAGCGTCGCACCAGGTCGTCGTCGTCGTCGTCGTTGCTGTTAATGGGCGTGCCGCAACGTCACCACGAGCAGCAACAGCTGGGCTGGGGGCTGATGGGGCCGACGCGGCAGCGCGGGCGGCGTGTGCGCCACCGTGTGCACCCCACGTGTCACTGCGCAGTGTTCCCATCGCAGCCTCCATCGTCTCCGAGGCATCGGAGAGAGCCGGTGCGGGCGCCTCTTGCCCGTTCGGCGACGTCGAAGTGCGTTGTGGTGGTGGTGGTGTGGACGCCAGGGCGTCCTGGTTTGGATGCGGACGCGGAGCCGCTTCACCTGCGGGCGCCTGCGACTCCCGCGACGGCGCCACGTGCGTCAGCAGCGCCGCCCGCCTCGCATCGGCAGAGGCCTGCAGCTCGCGCTGCTTGGCTTCCGCACCGTTGCACGTCACCGCGAAGAGAACGCCTGGCATGGGGGACGAGGCTGAGCTTTGACGGACAGGCGGTAGCCGGTGCCCGGCCGACTCACGGCCGCCGGGCAGGCTGCAACGGAGCTCCATCGGGTGCGCGAGCGGCTCGCAGAGGAGGATGGTGTCGTGCATGTACGGCTCGTACAACCCGCCCGTCATACCACGCCGCGCACGGCACTCCGCCGCGAGGGCGGCTGCCGAGTTCATCGTCCCGTCCAGCCTCGCCTGCGACGCTGCGGCGCGGCTCGAGTCGAAGTAATCCTCGTCGAACGTGAACCCTGTCTGCTTCCACAGCCGCCGCCGGTCGCCCGCGCAGCTCCCCGCCGCGTCCCAGATCATGCCAGTGTCACCGCCGAAGCTCTCTGCCGTCGCTGGACGACGCGACGCGGCGGCTGCACCGGAGGACGCCGCCGCCGGTGCCACGACAGCGGGGCGACTGTGTAGAATCCGCTGCTGCTGCTGCTGGTGCGCGTGCCTCCGTTGGGGGTCGTGTTGGTCGTCCCTGTCGGGATGCGGGTTTGCCCCGCCGGGGCGGACCGCTGACGAGCGACCGGCTGGAAGGGCGGGCGCACCACACGACGTTCACCTGTCGCCGCGTCGAAGACGCTGTCGGCGTAGTCGTGACGCCACTCGTACATGCACGCGCGTTGCCGCGCCAGCCGGTCCTGCACGCAGTCATGCCGGTTGGGCGGCGGAACGAAGAAATCAAGGTTCACGCGAGCGGACATTCGTGTGTCTGCGGTGTTGCCTCCTTTTTGTGTTTGCTGATGTGCGGTCTCTTTAGTTATATAGAAGGGTAACAAGAGGGGGGGGGCGGGGCTTGTGATTTTTTTTTTTTGGAAGGAGTGTCCTGTTTTTGTCCGCCGTGAGGGGAAGCGCGTCTGTTTCTGTGTGCGTGTGTGTGTGTGTGTGTCTGGTGTGGGGACGGAGTGAGGGGTGGGGGGGGTGGGGGGTGGTGGCACGCAGCCCCGTCTCGCAACGCAGAGCTCAATGAAAGAGAGAGTGAAGGAGAAACAAAAAGGAGAAAAAGCACAAAGACGCGAACACGATGGGGAAGTCGTGAGGTGTGCGTATTGTGTGTGATGCTGATGCTGATGCTGACGCCGATGCGGATGCTGATGCTATTGTACAGTGATCGAAAAAAAAAAAGGAAAGATAACAAGAGAGAGAGAGTGATGGACGTAGCGTTGTGTGACGCGAGTTGGTGACAGAGGGAGGGGGGGGGGGGGAAGGAGGGTGGTGGTGGTGGTTGCTGATGTCTGTTCGCCTGTGTGTGTGTCTCTCTCGATCTCTCTGTCTGTGTGTGTTTGTGGGGGGGGGAGGGGACGAGCAGGTAATGGTTCCGGTCAGCCACACGTGGACCCCTACACGTACTCTGTACAACGGGATGGCGCAGAAAGGGGGGGGGGGGGCTGTAAGCCCTGCGTGTGTGTGTGTGTGTGTGTGTGTGTGAGCACGTCAGCCTCGTGTTTGGGCTGAATGGCGGAGAGGGGGCAGGATGGAGTGGAGGTGCGTGTGTGGGTATGTATATATATCGAGGTGCGTGCTTCGGTACACGGGTCGGCGAGCTTGTGTGTGTTTGTGTGTGTGATGGGGTTCGTGAATTGTCTGTCCAGGACGCTGACGATGTTGACATCCGGCGTGCATGTGTGCATGTGTGTGTTGATGGGTGGGTGGAGAACCCGTAGGGTTAGGTTGCACAGCAGCGGAGCGTGGAAGGGGAGAATGGGAGTCGGGGTGGAGGAGAAGACGGGACTGCGCACTGATGTCATGACGCATACACTTACACACACACACACACACACACATACACACAGACAGACACACCACGTGTGAGCACTACGAGCCATCGACAAATATTGGAGAGGAAGGCGTTCTTTTTTTCTTTTTTTTCTTCTTCCTGTTCTTCAGTAGGTTCAATGTCCTCACAAACCGCTCCAGTATCGTTCACGCATCATCCACGACGTGGCGCATCACGCAGTGCACCCATCCGAGAGGCGGGGGGGGGGGGCATCGCGCGTCGCATCCAGCGTCAGACACACACATCAAGAGGTGAACTGATATGCGTGTGTGTGTGTGTCTGACGGTACAGAACAGTTGCTTCCATCATGCAAAACGGCTCTGCTCAGCACCTCGACGTTCCTCTCGCTTGACTCCTCCTTCCCCCCTCTCCCCACACACACACCGCGTCAGTCCTCCTCCGCGAAGAGCTCTTCAATGACACCACTGTAGCGACAGTGCAGCGCAGGGCGGACCAGCCGCCCCGTCGGTGTGCGGGTGCCCGTCGCAGCGCTCCACACATCGTACAGCACGCGCACGTGACGCACTCGCTCATGCGGAGCTGCGGCGGGTGATGCGGGGACCACGCCAGCCATCTGCCCAAGCGCTATCGCACGTGCCGATGCGGCGGCGGCGGCGGAGGACGGGGGGAAAGGAAGGTGTAAGTGCGAGTGCGAGTGCGGTGGTGGTGGTGTGGGCCGCGTGGCTAATGGATCAGCATCGACGGCCCCCGCCGCGTCGGCAGCGTTGGCGGCCCATGCTGCGAGGGACGCAGCAGCGAGGTCGTTGAGGTCTGGGTCGGCGAGGCATTGCGGCCACCACGTCCGACTCGCCAGCGAATGCCCCTTCAGCCACGACGCTGCAGTAGCCGCCGCCGCCGTGGGCGGCTGTGGTGTTCTGGGTGCGCTGATCAGGGACCCGGTCCATGAGAAGGGTGCTACGGCGTCCCCACCATCAGCCGTCGCCGTAGCAGAAGTAGCAGCAGCAGCATCAGGGGAGGAGGAGGGTGCCGCCGCGTGCGCCTGGATGAACGCGCGCACCCGCTCCTCGCACGTCAGCACAAGTGCGCACACGTACCGCCGGTACGGGTGCACGAGCACGCACACCCCACCTGGCAGGCAGAGTGGGTGCTGTGCGTAGAGGGCTTCCAGCGGCTCCAGCGCGATGCAGTGGCCGTTGCTCGTGACGGCGAGGTGCGGGCGCGAGGAGAGCAGGCGACGGAAGGTACCGTCTGGGCAGCGCTCGACCACGTCCTCCGTGTGCAGCCAGCCGTTCTTCTCCAGCACCGCGGCCGTGCGCTCGGGCTGCCGGTGGTACCCGGCCATCACGACCGGGCCGCGAAGCAGCAGCTCGCCTGCAGGGTGCACCGCGTGATGCGTCCACCCATACGTCGCCGCCCCGGGAAGGCAAGCGCTGCTGCCGCCGCCCCCGCCGCAGTCGTGGCGATGGCGAAGGTAGTTGGTGTTCACGTGGTGTCCACGGCCGCCGCCACCCCCACCACAGCCGGACCTTCCCCCTGTGATGACATCCCGCAGCTTCACGTGCACAGGGCCCATCGGGCCCCCAACCGAGTCGAGCTGGCTCGCGCAGTACGCCTGCATCAGCCCACATCCCGCCGTCTCTGCCGGGCCGTACGACTGCACGAAGGCGGCGCCACACACGACTTCGAGGAACTCCTGGTCGCGCGGGTGCAGCGGCGCAAGGCTGCGAGCCAGCACCAGCCGACACCGACCACCAAGAAGCTGCCGTGCAGGGGCGAAGATAGTGGCCAGCAAGAACGGTGTCTGTAGCCCCCGCCGCATCGCCTGTCGACGCGCTTCGTATGCCGTGTCGAAGAGTAGACGTCGGTACCCGGTGTTCACCATCGACTGCACCGTGCGTCGCAGCCGTGCAAGGGTCGCCGGCAGCGCTGGCACGACCGTCGGCTTGTACTCGGTGAGATCGCCGTGTGGCCTGGCCCAGGCATCGAAGAGCGTGCGTCGCGTCCCGTAGCACACGAGGAGGCCACGCACCAGGCACGCCGACTCCATCACAAGCTCGCTGATGTCGTGCAGGGGAAGGTAGGCGAGGTAGGACGGACGTCCACCCGGTGCAGTGCGGGAGCGCAGCGCTGGCATGTGGGCTGACGCGTAGCTCGCCATGCGGCTGCTGGCGTTGCTGCTCGAGCTCGCGCTTGCTGTTGCTGCGGCTGCTGCTGTTGTCGCCGTCGTGATCGGCGCGAGAAACCTTGTGGATGATGCCGCCGCCGCCGCCGCCGCCGCCACCCCATAGGCCCCCCGCCACCCCGTCGTCGATGTGGTTGTGGCAACGCTCACCGGCGCCCCCTTCCCACCCCGCCGCGGCCCCTCATCACCGGGGATGTCCGTGTCGCGCAGGTACTCGTGATGCGCCGCCATAGACGCCTTCAGTGCACCGTGCGTGAGCAGGACGCCCTTGGGGTCTCCCGGGGTGTACGCGATGAGTGCGAGATCGCCTGCGCTAAGCGGGGTGAGGGGGAGCTGAGGTGTGGCGGCTGCGGCGGCCACCGCGTCGCTCAGCGCACCAGCAGCTGCAGCCACCGCCGCCGCCGTCACGCTGCTGTGGCCGCCGTACACATGCGTCGCGGAGAAGTGGCCATGGGTGTGCTGAGGGTGGTGACGATGCAGGGCTCCGCCGGCACGATACCCCAGTCCGCGAGCACCGCCGTCACCAACATCCTCCGTCTTGCGCAGAGGAGACGCTGTGCGAGCGCGTTCCGCCTTGGATAGCATCCCAGGCTCACGGTGGTATGACGGATACGGATACGGATGCTTCTGCTGCTCCATCTCCGCCGCAGCTGCTGCTTCTGCTGCGTGATGTGCCCTCGCCACCGTTGTCGTCGCCGCTGCCCCGGTGGATGCGGTGAGGGTGGAGGAAGGGGCCGGCGCCAGCGCACGAGCCCCACCACTGCCCGCCCTGCTACTGCTGAAGCTGCTCTCGGCTTCGTTGTGCACGACAACGTCGACACCACCACCACCACGGCCACCACGACCACGACCAACACCGGCATCACCACCTGCAGCCTCCTTCTCCACGCTGGAGCTGTTGAGCAGCAAGACGATTGACGCGTTGATGCCGCTGCTGCTGCTGCCACCACCACCGCCGACGGCGGCGGCATCGACTACACCACCTGCGTTGATTTCGCGAAGCGGCGTCGCGAACGTTGTGGTTGTCATGTTCGGCACCCCGCTGTCGCTGAAGGCGAGTGCGTCGGTGCCATCATGTTGTTGCTGTTGCTGCTGCTGCGTCACCGCACCACTGCTTGACGCCGCGCGACGCGTGTTGGACATCCGTGCTGAGTTGCGGTTGCCTCGCAGCAGTTCCTCCGCCTCTGTCGGTGGCTGATCGGAGAAGGCGCGGGGCGCCACCTGCGGGGCCGAGCGGTACTGCGCATGCTGCAGGCTCTGATGGTACTCGTGCTGAA
>CAWUFJ010000013.1:198994-229004 GCA_963921375.1 Tiliacea citrago
GCGTATGCGTCCTTTCTCTTTTCTTTTTCTTGTTTTCTTCATGAGGCAATGAGAACTGAAGCAACGCACTCGTCATGGGCGAAACCTCCGCGATGAGGCGAGCAAAACGAGAAATAAAACAAGAAATAAAGTCGTTTGCACGACGTGTAGCCCTCCGCTGTGCAGCCGCGCTGGTGCACACACACAGAGACAGAGACAGACAGACAGACACACGCGGAGGGGAAGGGGGACATGGAAGGGGTGAGCCGGCGAAGAAACATCAACGACAGAGAGAAGGGAAAAGGGAAAGGAGAGAGCAAGGCAATCGGCAGCGCAGGAGGATCAGATGACCTCCGTGCACCCTTCCCCCCCCCCCCCCAGCCTCTCTCCGTCTAGCTCAGCTCCGACCCACCTTCCACCCACCCACCAGGCACACACCCTCCCTCTCTGCTACATGTGTGTGTGTGTGCTCGAGCACAACCACCATGTGTTCACGAATGCGAGCGCAGTGCGCGTACTTACTGCGACGACACCTGCTGGAGCTTCGGGTTCCACATGAAGCCGAAGGACACGCGGCGGTGCGTCAGCTGCTTGTACACGTACGCCACGGCGCGCAGGCGCGACTCGATGCGCTTGCGGTCGCGGGCGTCCAGAAACACCTTCAGCATCTTGCTCCCGTCCGTGCGGTAGCGCCAGCGGCGGCCCACCACGTCGTTCGGGTAGATGAGGTCGTTCAGGATGTTCTCGAACACCGCCGAGCTCGTCTTCGAGCGCTGCACCTTCTGCAGCTTGTACACGTCCGTCGGGCGCTTCGTGATCTTGCGCTGCGCAACCAGCAGCACCAGGTAGCCCGGGTGGCGCTTCTCCAGCTCCGACGTCAGCGCGCGCTGCACCTTGCGCACCAGCATCAGGAAGCGGAGCGGGTAGAAGATGACCATGGCGGTCTTCTTCGACCGCGGCACCTTCACCGCGCGCACGCCGTTGATGTTGAAGCGCGGCAGCTCCTGGCGCAGCGTCTTGTGCGACGTCTCCAGCTCGAACAGCGTCTTCGCCACGCTCTCCTCGAGGTCGCTGGGCTTGCTGCGCTTCAGCTTGCGGAGCTTGCGGAGGTAGGGCTGCATGGTGACGGAGAGCGGCGACTGTGCAAGTACGAACTGATGGTGTGTGCGTGTGTGTGTGTGTGTGTGTGTGTGTGTACGGAAGTGTGTGTGTGTTGTTGTTTGATGCCAGGTGAGCAAGGAGAGGTCAGAGAAGTGAAGGAGTAATACACGAGGTGGCAGACAAGGGTGAAGGGGGGGGGGTATAGGAGCCGCCGTCGCGATGTACGCAGAGCCCTTCGATGGAGATCACATCAGCAAAGCACCCCCCACCCCATCATCGAGCTAAATAGAACCGTGGCCGGCCCCACTCCTCGACTGGACGCTTCCAGTCCCGCATCTCTGATAGCGGGGCGGGGGGAGGGTTCGAGAGGGTATTGGGGAGACGAGGATGGTCGAGCAGCCAACGAGTCTTGTTGACTTGCAAGGCCGAGTTGAGTTGAGTTAAGGGAGAACGCAACAACAACAACAACAAAAACATCAGCAGAGCATGCAGCGGCGAACGAACATCGCGTCGAAGAGACGGTGTGAGCAGCAGGAGGGAAAGAAAAGGAAAAAAAGGAGGAGAGAGAGAGGATCCTCCGTCTCTTACTGCATCAATTGATCACACAGGCACACAGAGAGACACAGAGAGACACAGACATCAATCTGCATGTTCACAGCTTGTATTTTTGGCAGTACAACCCGCGCAGGGCGGCGTCCACGTAGGGGATACCAGCCAACGTCATGATGTCCGCCTCGGACTCCACCATGAGCTGCTCGACAACGTCATACTCGGCTGACGACGCTGACGACGACGACGACAACGACGACGACCGCGGCTGCGACCGCTGCGGCGGTGCGGAGGGAGGGGGGAGAGGGGCCATCGAAGCGGGGGCTGCGCCGCTTTCCTTCACCACCCTGTCTGCACTTCTTGCTGATGCTGCTGGCTGCTGTGAAGTGGTGAGCGGTGAGCACGCAGCTGGCTCCTCTCTTGGCAGCGGAGAAGGAGGCGCTGTGGCCTTGATGTTGGCGGTGCTGCCGCTGCTGGCGCTGGCGCTGGCGGTGGTGGTGGCGCTGCACACATCACCCCTCTGTGTGTCCGTCCCATCCGTCAAGCACGTCTCCCCGTCACCTCGATTGTCACCTCCTCCACTGCCGCCTTCACCGTCGCCGCCGCTGCTGCTACTGCTGCTGCTGCTGCGACTCGCGACATCCATCTCAGGCCGCCGCTTAGCACTGAAGACGCCGTTTACGTTCACGTCGACGCCACGCGCGAGCGCCTGCAGGGTCACGTGTGCGGTGAAGGCGGCAGGCCCGGTGCTGAAGAACTGGCGTGCGTGAAACGCGTTGCAGGGGCAGAAGCGTAGCCGCAGCACGTGCAGCTGCAGACGGGCCAGCGTGATCGCATCGGTGCAGTGCGACGGTGGAACCTGCGATGGCCGATGCGGGTCGTAGCGCACAACAACGTTGAAGACGTGCCGCGTGCGCAGTCGCGCCGATGTGGGTGGAAAGGGAGAGCCGATCGCACCGACAACGAGCCCGGCGCGTACGAGCTCCTCCATGGCGCGCTTAATCCGGAAGCACACGGGGGCCGTGAGCGCTGCGTCGTGCGGCGAGAAGGCATCGCACCTGTGCTGCTGCTGCCGGGGCAGACCTGCCTGCAAAAGCGCAGACGCCGATGGTGGAGCACCAGTGAAAGAGGACTCGGATGTTGTCGAGGCGCGCTGGGCTGATGAGGGGTGTGCGGTGTCGGTGGCGCTGGTCGGAGCGGCTTCGACTGCGATAGCACCTCGCCTGGGGCCGTGCGACGGTGGCGGCGTCGGCGAGTGGCGAATAATGAGATCGTCCTGCAGAAATGCATGCTGCGTGCGCGGAGCGGTGGTGATGATGGTGGTGATGGGCGGTGGTGGTGGCGGTGTTGCTGGCTGGGGTTGACGTCCCCCCAGCGCCGCGCAGCCAGGTAATTCAGTTCTCGGATTGTCATGCGCACCTCGCTCGCTCCCCGCCAGCCTGTCTACACCGCAAATGTCCTCTGCCGTGTCGTCCTCAGCAGCTTCTGCGACGTCGGCTGGGCAGCAGCCGTCTGGGTTCACCGCTAGCACCGCCCGCGTCGCGGCTGCCGAGAGGCAGAGCAAGAACTCCGCGTGCAACACCAGTGGGGCGCCGCGACGCGTGATGCCCGTCATCGCTACCTGCAGCCCGTACGGCTGCAACAGCGTTGTCAGCAGCGCCGCGTGGTGCACCGCCATATCGTAGGTTACCACGTCTGTGTGGTAGTGCTGCAGCTCACGCACGAGCACGCGCGGGCCGTAACGAGCGATGAAAGCGGCGGGCGGCATGCGGGACACGACGCGGTGCGCGGCGAGGGTCGCGGTGGTGGTGGTGATGGTGGTCGTGGCTGAGAAACGCGCGGGGATGTCGATCGATGCCTCCCTGCTCGCCGTCGTGTTGTTCGTGTTTACGTCCGTCGGTGACGCCGACCTCGTTGATGGATCGACAGCGGTGTGTTGCGCGTGTGTTTGTGTCTGTGCCCAGCGTAGCAGCGCTGCCATCCGTGCAGGCACGCACCTGCGCTGCCATTCCCGCTCGACGTGCGCCGTGCGGGAGCGCGCCAGCCTTTCAATGCTCGTGTAGCACACCTTCCGGCCCCTGGTGTAATGGTGCAGCGGGTTGTCTGCGTGCAGCGCGGTGTGCAGCAGGAGGCACTGCACGGGGAGGTGGTTGGCTGGGTGCAACGTCAGCGGGAGCCGCATCGTGTAGAAGTCTGTGTTTGTGTCTGTGTGTGTGTGTGTGTGTACGGCGGAGAGGAGGGGGGATGTGTGTCTCGCCGTTATGTCTGCGAAGGGTTGTGGGAGGGGAGGACGGAAGGATGAGGAGGTTCAAGGGAACTCGAGTGACAAAAGCATGAAATGATCCATGGCGTGTGTGTGGCGCACGCAGACGTTCAACACAGACACACAGACAGGGAAAGAGAGAGCGCACCATGGAGTCCCCCCCCGCCGCGTCGACGAAGAGAAGGCTGCTCGCTTCGCTCCAACACCGCAGACATATATATATTTTCGTCACAAAAGTCCGTGCACTTTGTTAGCGCTGGAGTCGTCCGATAGCCCGCGCATGCTGCCCGTCGTATGCACGTTACACACGTATGTGTCTATGTGCGTGTGTGTATGCGTACTGCGCACCAGCGAGCTCGCCGGGTTGTACGAGGAGGGGGGAGGGAGGAGGAGGGATGAGGGGACGTGCGAGGGTGGAAGACCCGTTAGTTCCATGGCTGACATCTAAAGAGGAAAAAAAAAAGAAGGGCAACTGGCATCATACTCAAACACACAAGAGCATGAGACACTCCCTCCACCACGACGACGAGGGGTGAATGGGTGGGGGGGTGGGGGGGAGGGGGGGGAACACACACGCGTGGCATAACGACGCCGGCCTTTGTACATGGAGAAGGACACAAGAGAGGGATGGGGAAAGGAGGGGGGGGGGGGGATGGGGCGTAGAGCAGAACAGCTGAGCCCAATGGGGGAGGGGGTGGGGGGGCTGCAGCAGCAGTAGCGGCGGCACGGAGCTGAACAAGCACACACACACACACACACACACACACACACAGACAGACGCATACAGACACAACCTCCAAAAACCTCGTTGATCCAAGAGATTGTAAGTGTGTCGATGTGTGTGTGTGTGTGTGAAAATAAAAAGGAGGCGGTTCGAAGAAGGGCGGAGGCCGCGCTATGGCGACGCAGAGACGGAAGCCGCCCCCACCGCAGGGGTCGCCGCGGTGGAGCCGCGTTGCAGCTGCCGCACCGCCTGCGGGCCGCATCCCACGGCAAGTCGCTCCGACGCGTCCGCCGACGCCGCCCGGCCGCGCAGCGTGGGCAGCCGGCGCTGCAGCGAGGTCGGTGCATCGAGGTGCCGCAGCGTGGTCATCAGCGTCTGCCACGCCGGCGTGCCGCTGTGCGGGTCGAGCGGTACCGCCTCGAGCTCCAGCTCCTCCCGCATCGCGGACACGGTGCCCCAGTCCCGCTCCAACTGCGTCACCTCCGCGCGGACATCGCTGAGGTTCGCGACCGCCCAGTCGCGCTCGCCGGAGATCAAAAATTGCAGCTGCCACGAGTCGCCGGCGCGGGCTTCGATGTCTTCGTAGCGCTGCTCGTACAGCGTGGCCATCGCCTCCACGCACCGGTACTGCTGCTGCAGCGCCGCCGTGCACTGATCGACGAGACGGCACTGGACTGATTGTCCGTCTCGAGGCGACGGCAGTGCACCTCGCACGCGTCAAAAAGCTGCTGCACGGCTGCGTCGCCATCCTTCAGCAGCGTCGACAGCGCGGCTGCGTTCTTCTTGCCTTCGATGGCGCCCTCGTGCCGGATCTGGACGGCCGTGCGCAGCTGCGCGTGACTCGCCTCGAGGTGCGCGAGCGACAGCTGGTTCTGCATCAGCACTTGCGACGCCTCCTCGTACTGAAGCTGCTCGGTGAATAACTCCTTGAGCGCCTCGCGCACACGGCGGGCACTCTTCTCCTGCTGCCCCTCCAGCTTCGTCAGCAGCCGCTCACCAGCAGCGATGCTCTCCCGCAGCCGATCGCGCTCTGCTGTGAAGGTCGTGTTCATCTCCTCCACCGCCGCTACAATGCGCTCCCCATTGCGGTGCAGCAGCTCCGTGCACGCCTCGGCATCGGAGGTCATGCCGGAGATCGTCGACGCACACCGGACGCGATGCGTGCGCACCACCTCCGCAACAGACGCCTCTTCAGATGCCACCGCCTCGCAGAGACGTACGCGACCTGGCAGGGCCTCGGCACAGAACCGCTTGCACGTGTCAAGCTCATCCAGTAGCAGCGTCCACAGCGCCTCGGCCGTCAGCCAGCGCTGGGCGAGGTCCGCCACCTCGGCCTCTGCGTCCGGCACGCGCGGCATGGGGCCGCCGTGTGTCATTCCCTTCGCCGCAGCCGCCGCAGCCGCCACCGCCGCGGCAGGCCCTGCGTGAGCCTCGACAAAGTCCACCCACAGCCGCCCATGCTGCTCCAGCTGCCGGTACGCCGCGACCTGCTGGACCTCAGCGTCTGGGGCAACGCGGGTTTGATGCGCGCACGTCTGCAGTGCCGCGCGGGCCTCGAGAAAGGGTCGGTGCAGCGGCACCTTGAAGAGAATGCAGGCCTGCACTCGTGCCTCGAGGTCGGACAGCACTGTCTTCTGGGCCCCGTGCACGTCGGTGAGCAGCAGCGACGTCCACTTGGGCAGCGACGGACGCGCTTGTTGCAGCGGCGCGAAGAGGCGACGCAGGAAGTGCGGCCGCAGACATGGGTTCAGCAGGTCGGCGGCTTCGGCTCGCGAAGGCGAGGCCGCCGTCGCCGGCGTTTCCGTCTCTTCTCCGCCCTCCTCCTCCCCCTCTCTGTTCGCCGTCGTCGACGTCGCACCCACGCCAGCGTGACCGCTAGAGCCCTTCTCCCCAACCCGGGCCCCGTCCCGCACCACAGAGAAGTCCAGCGTCACGCGATCCTCCTCCAGCACGGGGCTGCCGGAAGCGTTCATCGCGGCAGCTCCGCGGTGGCGCATGTCCACCTCAAACCCGTAGCGCTGCACAATGTCGGTGGCGTCCCAGTAGATGCTGCGACGCACCTCCTCCCTCCACGGGGCAGCTGGGTCCGCCAGCAGCTCCTGCAGGGCGGCGCGGCGAGCGGAGTTGCGCGCCTGGATGCGCTCCACATCGCGCCACGCCTCGTCAACGGTGCGACGCAGCGCCTCCGTTTGGACGCTCTCAGTGCGCACAAAACGTTCAAAGCGGTGGCGGAATGGGAGGGGCGTGAAGCAACGCCACATCGCCGCGTCCGCCTCCGCGTTGGCTGTCACGCGCGCGGGTGCGCCGGCCTCGGGGCGCGGTCGTAGCAGGGATGCCGGTGGCGCGCCGATGTCGGTGCTTGTCGTGGTGCGATGGTCTGCCTTGGCTGATGCTGCAGCTGTAGCGTCACGGAAGTCGAGCACACCGGCGTTGATGCCGGGCGTGTACACGTCTACAGGCTCCGACGGCGGTGCCTCGTCAGCCGCCGCGACGTGCCTGGCATCCGTGTTGGGCAGTTGGTGGGCGAGTACTTGCTGGAAGAAGTATGGCGAGAGCCCCGTGTCGGCTCTGGCCGTGGTGGACGCTGCATGTGCGCGTTATCTTCACCGCGTCACCACACTTCTTGACGATTTTTTTTTGTTCTTGTGAGGAGGGGGGAAAGGGAGGGCTGTGCGCTGCACGAGCGGATGGGGGGGTGGGTGGGAGCAAAGCACGTGGACAGCAAGGAGGAGTTGATGCGAGCAGAACACCCTTGCACAGGAATGCACACACACACACACACGGCAGTGGTTTGTGAAGAAGACCAACAACTCCAACTCGTGATCATAAGGTGTAGGGAACGGATGGTCCACAGAGAGAGGGAGGGGAGAGAGCAGAGAGATAGCAGGTGTGTGTGTGTGTTTGTGAAAGCGCAGACCCTGCACCCCTCAACGTGCAGTCCATTATGACACGGCATTGCCATGGTCGAGAGCCGTTTTTTTTTTTTCCGACAGCACCGATGGCCGGCACGGAGAGGAGGTTGTGCAGCTCATGGGTGTGTATACACACGCGCGTGTGTGTGCCCTTCACAGCACGTGCCGTGTGCGTGTAGGCGTCGCGTCTCTTTCTCTCTTTCTTTCTCCACCACCCCGCCCTCGCGGCGTACCTCCCGCTTGACGAGAGTGGGAGTGGGTGTGCGGGGGTGGACTGCTGCGCAGTACAGCGCATCCCAGTTGCTGCATTGCTTTTTGTTTTGGTTTTTGTTTTGTTGTTCCTTGCTGCAGTATCAGTCATCAGAGTTGGCTTTTTTTCTTTCTTTCTTCTCACTTCTTGTGCTTCTATTTGTGATCCTCCTCACCCCCCCCCCTCCTCACCCCCTTCCCTCGCTTCCTTCCTCCTTGTTGTGTTATTGATTGGGTAGCTGATCGTGTGATGCGGAGAAGGTCTGACTGTCGGAGTACCGTTGATAGATAGGGAAGGGAGGGGGGAAATGGAGGCAAGAGAAGACAGCGTACAGTGTACAAGACCGAGCTGTAGCGGAGGATGAGGTCCTGAGCCAAACGCTCAGTCCATCACTTGTCCTTCACCCACCCACCAACTGCCTGTACGGAGGCACGAAGCGTGTGTTTGGGAGGACACACGTGACCACAAAGACACAGCGGGGGGGGGGGGGGAAGGAGGAAGACCCGAGATGCGTGCATCGAGCCTGGCTGCGGACGTGGAGGAACTCTTGACGTTCCCTCAGCGCACACCCACGCAGCACACGAACTCGCACAGACAGACAGAGAGGGAGAGAGACGCTCGCGCGCACGTGCATGTCGGATTCCCCCCCCCCCTCGCCCCCCTCCCTGTCTTTCTGTTGTCCCGAGACGGGAGCCGCTGATGTGGCTAATGTGGGAAGAGGAGGAGCTCGCTGCTCTGCTGGCACCACAGGGCCGCCCCGGGCAGCCGCGCCGCGCTCAGCAGCGTCGCCCAGACGAAGGGGCCGAAGAAGTCGTAGCTGTGCGGCGACTCGTCGTAGGTGTACACGAGGTCCACCGAGGCCCCCTCTGACAGGAGCGCCTCCGCAACGCCAGTGGCGGACGTCTGGGAACCGCCAGTACCACCAGCGCCCTCTGCTGCTGCTGCTGCTGCTGATGTTGTTGTTGCCACGTTAAGGGCCTGGCCGCTGTCTTGGCGAGCCTCTCCTCCCGCAAGTCCGCTACCGCTGATGCCTCCCCCCACACACGCCTCCTGGACTGCTGTCGCTGCTGGACCGTCTGCGCCAGCTCCACCGGCGCCACGCTGCTGCTGTTGTTGATGCTGACCGCGCCGCAAGATGCTGAGAATTTCCTGTGGCGTCTGGGCCTGATTCGAGCTCGCGATGTCAGCCTCACAGCTCCTGATCATCTCCGCAATGTTCGCCAGCAGCTGCTTCGTCGTCACGGCGTGTGGGCACTGCGCGACGACGGCAGCGTCCACGTCATCGATGAGTCGGCTGCGGGCGTACAGAAGCTCGTAGATGAGGTGCTCGTTGCCGCGGCCAGCGCCGCGCAGAAGCGCCTCGACCGCCTCCACAACGGTGCGCAGCTGCCGCACGTACATGGCGAGGATGTCCTCCAGCGCCCGGGCGTCCTCGGCGGACGCCACCGCAGCCAGCGAGGCGGTGGTGGTGGTGCTGCTGCTGCTCATCATGGAAACCCCCGGCGCGATTCCGTCGGCAAGGTTCCCTTCGCCGCCCGGATGCGGACCTTCTGCAGTTGCTGCTGTAGCGGCGGTCGTCATCAGCAGCGTGCTCGCCCGGTGAATCTTCTTCAAGCACAGGGACAGCAGCGCCGACACCCGTTGCGCCGTGAAGGCATCCATGTGGTGCACGAACGGGGCAAGGTTCACCAAGCACGGAGCGAAGACGGCGATCAGCGCCTCGTTCCGCTCGTTCAACCCTTTTGATATCCCCAGCGACAACACCACCGCCGCGAGCGCGCCGACCGGCGCCGCCTCGTCGAAGCGCGGCAGCGGATGGCCCGGCAAACACGGCGTGCTGCACATCAGTCGGTTCACCACGCGGTCCTGCGAGACGAGCAGCAGCAGCGTGCTGGCCATGAAGTTGATAAAGGGATACGAGAAGACGCGCAGCTGGAAGACGATGCGGCCCAGCACCGCGTTGTTGAGCACATCGGCCATCGAAGGCGGTGCGGTCCCACCACCTTCACCACCCCTGGTGTTGTCAGGGTGTGGGACGGTCCCGCTGTCGCCGTTCGCGTTCCCACTCGCCGTGACGCCTCGTGTGGTCGCCGTCGTCGCAGCTACGGCTGTGAACGTCGAGCTCGGCGCCATCAGCACACGCGTCGCGTCTTTGCACGTCTTGTAGGTCAACTCCAGGAGCTGCTGCAGCGTCGACACGAGCAGCTCCGGGTCGTCGGAGAGAATGGTGTGGAGAAAGTCGTGGTGATCGTGCAGGAAGACGTAGAGCAGAATCAGCACCTCCGGGAAGCTGGCGAGCCGCCAACGAATCGCCGACAAGATGCCGACGAAGGAGACCGGGCTGTCATCGCGCATCGCAACAACGTACTCCAGCGCTGGGTTGCGGCTGCTGCCCTTCTGATGCACCACCAGCACGCACAGCAGCGCCGCGGCGTGGCGGCCGAGCAGTTCCCAGCAGCTACAGGCCTTGAGGAGCACCGCGGCGGGGTCCTTGGGCACGGCGCCACCACCGCCCCTAACCCCACCGCCTCTCGACGGCGCCGCCGTCACGGTGGGGACGTCCAGCACATACGCCGCTCGCTCCAGTGGGGCTCCAGGGCCGCCCACGCCGCTGCCGCCCACGCCGCTGCCCCCCGCCCCACCACCACCACCACCAGCCACGCTAGGCCCACCAAACATTTGGAAAAGGTTGAGCAGCGACGGCTGATGGCCTTCTTGGTAGAGCGTCGGCGCTGGGTCGGTGTAGCCCGCCGTGCCCCACGTCACGAAGATGCCAAAGAGTGCCTCCATGCACTCGCCCAGCAGTGGCGAAGACATCATCAGCTCCGTGAACACATCCATTGTCCGCTCCTGAAACTCCGTGCCGTGGTGCAGGGCGGAGGACGTCATGGTGAGCAGCAGCCGCAGCACCTCGATGTGCGTGGCGACGGTGTTCGAGTCGATCGGCACGCTCGCGAGAAACGTCAGCGCCATGCGGCACAGCAACGCTGCCGTGTCCTCACGCGCCCCTGCCGCCGTCGCACTTGATGCCTTTGTTGCTGATGTTGTTTCGCCGCTGTCCCCCGTCGCCTCCAGCACGGCCACCAGCCTCGCTGAGCGACCGTGCGCGCGCTGCAGAACGTGTCGGAGCAGCAGCTCCGTGACGTGCACGACTGCGGGGGTGCCGGCATCCAAGTCGTGCGGGTTCTCCACACAGCGCCGCAGCACCTCACTGCACAGCCGCAGCAGCCATCGCACACGACCCGAGTGCGCGGCGTTGGCGAGCACTGCGGTTACGACAGGGGCCGCGGCGCTGCTCAGCTCCGACCCCCCACACAGGCTGCGCTCGTACTGCTTTACCTTGGCGAGGAAGTCTGCGTCGGTTGGGCCGGACGCAAGGTCGGCTGTCAGCGTCGCGGTGAAGTACGCGCTGGCCTCCTTGCGCAGTGACGCACCCATTGCCGTGCTGTCGAGTTGAGCTTCTTGGGGGGGGGAAGGGGAAGGCGTCCCGTGAAAAGAGAGAGAGATAAAGATGTGTGTGTGTGTGTGTGTATAGACACTCAGATGTATACGTTTGTGTGTGGGTGTATACTTTTGTGTGGGTGTATACGTGTGTGTGGGTGTATACGTGTGGGACCTCACACACACTCACACACACACAGAGGGAGAGTGAGTGAGGGTGAGCAGCTCTCTCACCTTTTCTTTTGTTTGTTTTTTGAGCTTTTTTTTTGTTAATTGTTCTCCGTCCTCTCTTCCTGTCTCTGTCTCTCACTGAGTGTGTGTCTGCAGACGTCCGTACGATTTTTCCTCACCCGATCACGACGCAGCAACGTCAATGTCAGGAGGTGTTTTGTTTGGGGGGAAGGGGGGGGGAGGGGGGAGGGGAGCACACCACAGCAACCGGAAGATCCCCGTACACACACTCACACGCGCGCTCACACTCGGGCAGAAGAGGAGCCGGTGATAACGTGCGACCTCAACGAATGAAGTGAGAGAGGTGAACAGAGCAACAAAGAGAATAATGATGATGACGATGATGATAGCAGCAGCAGCAGGAAGAGGAAGAATGAAGAGAGTGGTGCAAGTGCGGTGGTACAAGTGCGGCGGGCAGTGAGAGCGATGCCCAGTAGTGATGCCGCGAGGAACTGCGAAGGACTCGCACTCGGCTTCACACGGATTTTTTTTCCCTTGTGTGTGCGTGTGTGTGTTTAGCGTCGTCTCTCTTGCTGCGGCGCCTGAGCGTGTCAGCGCAGCGTCAGCTGTTCGAATTTTTTTCCCTGTTGCTGTTTGTGAAGGAAGGGGGGGCGGAGGTAGGAGGGGGGGGGGGCGGACGGTACTTCAAAGACGTGCTCCGTGGTGCATGCAAGGGGGGAGAGGGGGGAGGGAGGGAGGAGGATGGGAAAGAGAAGAGCAGCCGCAGGGGGGTGATCCACGCAGGCAGACAGGCGCATACACCAGAGAGAGGCTCTGCCTCGATGCTGGCATTGCAAGCGGCGGGGGAGTTGCAGGGGCAGGAGGGGGGAGGGGGGTAAGGACTCTGAGAGAAGGTGACAGACCCGCCAAGAGGCTCGTCTCCACCCACCCCGCCCCATCCACCCCGCCGCTTGTACTCCTTGTCGCCCCCACGCTATCCACGTCACATCGAGCATGTGCAGCCCCCCCCCCCCCCCCCGCGGAATCCCTCGACGGAGCACTTCCCACCGTGAGGTGCCCTCCCCAGAAAAAAAAAAAACGCTCTCACGCGGTGCGAAGCGGCCCACGCCGCTACTCGACGTTGCATGACCAGATGCTGAGTGTTGTTTTTGTTTTATTCCAGAAAATGTCTCTTTTTGTGTGTGCAGCGTGTGGGTGCCCCCATCCTTCCAGCAGCCGCAGTACGGCGTGGGTAAAAAAGGAAGGACACACACACACACGCACACTGAACAAGAGTTAGACAAACACAGAGAGAGAGGGACGGGGGGGGACCGGCGCGAAGGGCGCGCACGCACACACACGCTTGCCACAAAAACACAAGGGAAGCGATCAGACCGTTCAAGTCAAAGCCTCCAGCAGCTTCATCGGAGACATACACACACAAACACACACACACACACAGAGACACATCACAGAAAAGCTAACACATGAGATACAGGCCGTTCGTGTGCGTGTGTGTGTATGCGAGGGGTGGGTGGGTTGGGTGTCGTTTGGTGTTTGGGGAAGTCAGTCGGTGGTGGACTTTCCACGCCGGGCTGCCTTCCGCTGCTTCAGCTCCTCCTTACGGCGCTCCTGCCGACTACGCGGGGAGCCGTCATCGTCCCCGCCCTCCTCACCACCACCGGCGCCACCACCACCACCACCGAACCACGTCGAGAGAAGCGGCTTCAGCACGCTGCCCCAGAGCTTGCAAATAAGGGTAGCCGGCACGGGGAGGTAGAAGACGATAAAGGCGGGGTGCAGCATGCACAGCACCTGCACCACCCAGCACACCCACAGGACGTCCTGCGCAAAGGTGTAGTACCCCAACTCCTTTGGGTTCGACGCGTCGATGCAGTCCACCAGGTCGCCCTCCGCGCTCATCGTCGGCTGGGCAAGGGCGTTGAGGGTGGCGTACGCAAAGTACTCCTGGCCGGCCCAAAAGCTGATCGCCATGAGATCGCGGAACGAGGGCAGCCCCCCGTTGCGGTACAGGATGGCAAGCACGTACAGCCCGTTGATCGCCGCCGTGATCAGCGCGAACACGCGCATGCGCGCGATGTTCTTCTTCAAGTTCTTCTTGGCCGTCTCCTTTGCCATTATGCCGCAAAAAAAAAACGCGATGAGTTCTCGTGTCTGTGTGATGTGATGTGTGATGTGTGTATGTGTGTAGAAGAGAAAGTCTTGCTGCTGGATAGTCCCTCTCCCTTCCCCCCCGGGTCGTACGTCCAGGTTGGTTGATGCTTCACTATGGTGCGTGCGCGCTTGTGGTTGGCGTGAAGAGACGCGCACCAAGGGGAAAAAAAAAGAAAAAAGAAGGCATGTAGGAGGCGGTGAAGGTGCGTGGGAAGGAGGGATGGGGAGGGATGGGATGGTGTCAGATGAGAGGAGGGGGGCGGGGCAGTTGCATTAAAACACAGCGCCATCACGAGCCCCGGCCGTTTCCCTTATCAAAACGTTGTCAAGGAGATCCACCTTTATCGAAACCCGCACCGCCCCCCAGTTGTGTGAGACCAACTACTTTTTTTTTTTTACTCTGTTCAGTTTTTCTTTTCTTTATTTTTTCTGTTCTCCCCATTGCTCTGTGAGCACGTACGTGTGTGTGACAACATCAGCAGCAACAACAAGAAGGAAAGGGGGAGGGGAGAAAAACAAGAAGGGAAAAAGGCTGCGCGCTGATGCCTCGCGGGAGAGGCGAACGTGACGGGAGAGGGGGGAGGAGGCGGAGGCGGATCAACCACGAGCCAGGCATCCCTCACGTGCCCCACTGCCCTTCAGCCGCCGGCGGACACATCAGCCTACACTGCACGCCATCGCCATCATCACCACTCCCCCCCCCCCTCACACGCCATCCACCCAGCCGTCGCTGAGATGCCGCCTCGACCTCCCTCATCCAAAAAGAAAAAAAAGCGGACGAGGGACAACTAGGGCGTCTGATGGCCGTAGCGCCCCCCATTGCTGCCGCCGTTGCCCTGCACGCGATCGCTGCTCCCGTACAGCAGCAGTGGGTCCGTCGTCCCGTAGCCCTCGGGCCGCTCGTACGGGTCGGTGCGGAACGGGTTCAGCAGCCACACACCCATCGTGATCCCCAGCAGCAGAACGACACAAAAAACGGCGTTTATCTGCTCCGCGTGGTCGACGGCCGCCTTGCTGCTCTTGTGCAGCTCCGCCGGTACTTGCTGCCGCTGCGTGCTCTTCGCGAAGTCCTGGAACATGTCCTCCGGTCCCCCTGCCTCACTGCCATCACGCTTATCCCGGATCTTGTCGTAGAACGTGCGTCGGCCGCACTGCGGCGTACAGGCAGCCGCCGTGACGAGCATGCCGTTCGCGGCGGCACGGTGGCACCGCTGCAACGGTGAGGCAGAAGAAAGAGAAGAGGTGGAAACGGTGATCGAGCTCACCAGCCTTGGCGTGGCCACCGTCCACCCCTGTGCGGCCGGTGCTGACGACGGCGGCGACGTGGCCTGCACGAAGGCTCCTGCCGGCTGACGCACCGACAGGCCCCGGTGACCCACCGCGGGGCGAGCAGCGCACACGGCACTGCCCACACGAGTCGTGGCTGCAGCTGCGTGGATCGGTGCTAATGACGCCATTCCCTGCTCTTCGCTAAACAACGTTGTTGTTGTGCTTTGTGCGTGTGTGTGTATTTATGCGAGGATGTTTAAAGTGCAGACCGCGACCGCAAGCCATCAAGCAGATCAATCAAAGTAAAGCTTCAGAAGGAATGCGTGAGTGTCCACCCTCGGAGGAGAGGACGACGCCCGGCGGCGGTTCACACGTCAAGCGTTTCGTGCCGTCATGACGGATTCTTGGTCTTCCTTCTTACCTTGTGTGTGAGTGAAGTGAGGGGGGGGGGGGGTTGTTGTTCATTTTTAAATAGCACAGAGAGCTGACATATCTATGTGTAAGTCTGTGCTTCTTTTCTTTTCACAGGGTGTGGGGGTGTGGAGGGGGGGGGGGTACACATGAACAACGACGCCAGATGGCCCAGTGAAGCCGGGCGAGGGGGAGGAGGAGGAGAGGACGGAGGCGAACAAAGAAGAACGCCACAGCGGAGTCACGGACCTTCCCCTTGCCTGCACTCCTTCCTTCCCCCCCCGTCCCCTCACTTCACCCCACCATCTGCTTGCCGTGCATCTCGTTGTTTTACTCTACAGTCTATCGAGACGGGCACTCCGGACGTTGACCACACACACACACACACACACAAAGACACAGACACACCCCTCACCGCCCCCGCCCCCCTCCGTGCCACCCTGCACGGCAGCAAGGTTCCTGAGAAAGAAAGAAAAAGAAAAGGCGAAGTTGGGTTGGATGGCGTACAGCATGCGACCAACCTCCGCACACAAACGCGAATTTCGCAAGCGGTTTGCTGCTCCCTAGGTGTAGTCGAGCCGGCGCTCCTTCCGCGGCTGCTCCCGCACCGCGCCGTGACCGCCGTGACCGCCACCGCTGCTGACGGCGCGCATCTTCTGCGTGATGTACTGTGAGACATCCCCGAGCGTGCTCGGCCCGCCCAGCGTCCCTGCCGACCCCACGGCGGGTGCCGTCGCTGCAGCAGCACCAGCAGTAGCCGTCACGGCGTCCGCGGACAGCAGTGTTGCCTCCATGCCACGCAGTCGCGTGTCTACCATCTGCTTGATGCGCGTCAGGAAGGCCTCCTCGACGCCTTCGGACTTTCCCAGCGACTTGGCCAGCCGCTCCCGCAGCTTGTCCACCTCGCCCTTCAGCAGTGCGCCGAGCGCCTGCACATCCTCCAGCTCCGTGTTCAACGCCCGCACGCAGTCCGTGGCGCTTTCCTTCAGCACCGCCTCCGATCGGCGCACGACCTGCATGTCCTCGCGGCACCGCGTCTCGTAGGCGTCCCGCTCCCGCGCACTCCAGCGGTGCAGGGCCTCGACTTCGGTCTTCACGGCATCCACGGCCTCCTGCAGCGAGGCGTGCTGCTCCTCGCGGTAGCGCGCGGCCTTCACGGACGCCGCACGGTGCACCTCGTAAAGGTGCACGCGCTCCGCCGCCACACTGTCGTCCTCCTCCTCGGCCGTCTCGCGTGCACTACCGCTCGTGCCCAAGGCCACCGCGTACGCGTCCTCCGACTGCTGCTGCTGCTGTTGGCCAAGCACTCCTTGTTTACTACGCGCCAGCGAGGATGGGCGGGCACTGCCGTCCCCGTCGGAACGCTCCAGCGTGTTGACGGGGCGCTCTACCATCGTGCTGGTGGCGTGGCCGCGTTGCGATGGGCCGCGGGTGCCACGGTCGGCAGCAGCACGCTCCGCCGCAGCACCGTCCTCGTGCAACGACGGGGCTGGTGGGTCTGGGATCGCAGACAGCACGCGTCGCGGCGCCGCGCGCTTGCGCTCCGCCACCCACGTGTGCACGACCGAGGTCCGCAGCTCTTGCATCGTTGTACGTGTGAGGGAGATGTGCAGCCGGTCCATGCCGTCCTCCGTCACACTCATGACGTGCGCCAGCTTTGCCGGGATGGTGTAGAGCCGCAGCTCCAGTTTGTGCTCCTTCGTCAGCTTCACAGACCGGACGTGCTCGTAGGGGATCGTTAGGTAGCCACCGGTGGAGCCACCACTGTTGCTGATGTTGTTGTTGCTGCTACCGCTGCCATGCCCGGGCAGCAACACCACCAGCAGCAGGCGGGAGAAGTACAGCACCGTGGCGCGTGCAAGCTCGATGCCGCCGCCGCCGGCCCCCACCGTGGGAGCCACCTCGATGCGAAGCGCCGAAAACGAGATGATCGAGTCGGGGTGGACGTCGCGGTTGTAGCTGTCCAGCAGCTGGTGGATGCTCAGCAGCAGGGTGCTGTCGTTGGGTAGCTCCTCGATGCCACGGAGCAGGAGGGGGTGAAGTGCTCCGTCCGTGCCCTGCCTGGTAGCGGACGCTGACGACATGGACCTTGTCGAAGACCCCCTCGCTGCTGCACCAGCACCAGCAACGCCGCCGCTGCTGCTGCTGTTCGTGAGAAACGAGTTGCGGTGCTTGTACAAGCGGTACAGCACCTCGACGCACTGCATCTGAAAGAACAAGTCGCTGGAGGCGTCGAGGCAGCCCGCGATGGCGGCGCTCTTGGGGCCCAGTCGATTTTTGTTCGCGGGCGACCCGCGCAGGAGGGAGATGAGGGCGCTGCAGGCGTGGCGCGGCACGCGATAGTCATCAACGTGCAGGTCGCCGTCCATCATGAGATCAAGCAGCACCGTGCACAGGCGGGGCCCGAGCCGGTCCTTCAGCGACGCGGCACAGCTGAAGAGCTGCACCACGCGGAAGAACACTTCGATGTCAAATTGCAGCCGCAGCGCCGCTGTGCGGCGGGAGAGGAGCTGACTCGCAAGGTCGCTGAAGAGGTCGACACCGGTGCCTTCGTCCGCGGCATCGAGCAAGGCGGCGCAGACCCTGTCAGGCAGCAACTCGCCGGCCTCCGCCATCACCGTCAGCAGCACCTCGAGGGGGCACGGCAGCTTCAGGCGGACGCAGTAGAGGCACTTGTTGAGAAGGACGTGGAGGTTGGCCGCGACGAGGCGGGCATCGGGGACGCCGATGCTGGGACACTCGACAATGGTGTCTGTCGGCGCGCTCAGCAGGGCCTCCATTGCGGTGGCCATGGCCGTGTGTGTGTTTTTTTCGGTCTTCTTTTTTTCCTTGAGAGGGAAGGGGGAGGGGGAGCGACGTTGCTGGAGATGAATTGACGAATGGATGCAGGGAAAGGGAGGCGTTGTGGGTGTCGTTTTTTTTTTTTGGGGGGGGGGCGGCGGGGAAATGACAAGTACACGCACGTGATTGGGAACGACAACGCTCTGCTCGGTGCTCGATGCTCGAGAGAGAGGGAGAGGGGGGGGGGATGACGGCGGAGGACTGAAGAAGGAAACCGTCCGAGGCTCGATGTGTCTAGCGGGGGGGGGGGGAAGGAACTGTGGAAGGCGACAGAACGAGCGGTGTGCAGCTCGTGGACGAGGAAGAGACAGCACGCTATGGTGTTTAAAGCGCGTGTGTATACGTCTGTGTGTGTCTGTGTATGTGTGCGTATGTCTATGTTGATGTATGTATGAATCTGCTACTCTGCCAGAGTGTCTGAGAGAATGGTTCTCTGAGCGTCTCGCAGGTGTGGCACGGACGAGAGACGGAGGTGGGTAACACACGACCGGTGGATGTGCTTCGTGTATTCGTACAGGGGGAAGGAAAAAAAGAGAAGCGTGGAGAAGGGCGACGCCGCTCGTCCAGTAGGCAAGACATAAAGGAGGAAGGCAGACACCGATGCATGACCCTGAGGCAAGATGGACTGTCGTGGCGTGCGAAGACGGGTCCAGCTGAGGGGGGAGGGGCAGGGGGACAGTGTTGTACCCCTCTCTGTCTTTCTTTCTCGCTCTCTCGTCTCTTGTTGTGTGCGTGAACGACGCGAAGAACGCCGGGTTGGGGGGCAAGCGGCAAAGCTTGCTGAAAACCTCGTCAGACAGAAAAAAAAAGGAATGTCCACTTGACGACGGACACACATACATACACACACACACATACACACATAACGAGTGCAGAGCGGTGTTGTGGCGCTTCAGCAGGAGAACGATGCGGGGCGAACGCCGCGCAGCCCCAGCACCGTCCACGTGATAGTGTAGACAGCCAGCGAGAGCGCCAGCGACGGAATAGCGTCGAGGCCGACGTAGACGGTCAGCATCGCGGCATTCAGCCGCCTGTGCCGCCGCGCGTGCAGGGACGCAAGATGGTTCACGTGCACGAGACAGCATAGGAGTGTCGGCGTCAGTGCCGCTCCCAGGAGGGAGGACGGGTCGAGCACGGTGCAGTGCAGCACTGCGACGAGCGCAGCCAGAACCGCGATCGCGGCGCAGTTCCATCCGCCCAGCAACGACCCGTGGTGGCTCTCACTCCAGAGCCGCAGTAAAAACACAGCCCCCCGAGCGCCGGCAGCGGCGTGCGGCTGGTTTTGTCGGTGGCCACCACTTGCAGCCGCATCGCCGGCCCCACCGCGGTCTGCGAGCTCTGTGCCGCCAAGGTTGTCTGGTAGCGGACAGGGTTGCAGGGCTGGAGGCTTGATGGTGGGAGGGTTGGACGGGGAGACGCTCCGCCCGACTGTCGGCGCGGCCCCGACCTCGACGAGATCCGCCGTCGGCGGTACCGGGTCTTGCGGAGCTGGAGCGGGTGCGGACGTTGCCGTGTCACAAGTGTGGTGGTCGGGCAGCGCTGAAGCCGGGGCCGGTGGTCGCAGCTCTGCGTGCGCCTCCTCGAGTTTATGGATCTCATCCTTTACACCAAGGTCCACGGTGCCGTCTCTGGCGAGGGACTCGCGCTCGCGGATGAGCGCCTTGTAGCGGCGTCGCGCCCGCTGCAGCGCCACGGCATTGGCGTCCATCGTCAAGCGCGGTGTCTTGAAAGGGCCTGGTAGAGTTCCTCGTACAGCTTCTGAGACGAGTGTTGGAGGCGACGCACCAAGTCACTGGCACCGATAAAGAGCAAAGGGTGCAGGAGCCCCTCAGATCCTCTTGTTCGCGGCTTTGCTGTGCGCGCGCGCTGTCGAAAGGGGGGCCCTTTCCCAATGAAGGTCTGTTCACGCTGTGGCAAGTTCAAGGCGCGGAAGGGGAAGCGCAACGGAAGTCGAACGAAATGTATCGAGGAGAGAACGAGTACGACAAGGAGACGCACAAAGGATGCAAGTCAGGGTCCTCCTCCTTTTTTTTCTTTGTTTCGCAGTCAGTAGGGTCGAGAAAGCGAACCCCGCAGGCAAGAGAGAGAGAAAGAGGGCGAGAGTGCTAGGCAGCGGACAAGCTGGTGAAGAGGATGCTTACCAAGACGGGTGCGGTGCTTCTGTCTCTCACAAGCTCGCCCCTCGCGCGTGTGGAGGGAATAGAGGGGGAAGAGGCTACTCGTCTCTGACAGGCACGCCCAAAGCAGCTGCCTATCCAATTCGCCTTCTCAACTTGAAGGGAGTTCCCAAAAGCACTCCTGGCTAACGCCGGGGGTGGTGCGCAGAGATCAGTGCAGCAGGATGCAAGTGGCTCACTTGTTCTTCTGTTCTTTTTTTTGGGGGGGCTTTTTTTTTTAATGGTAACGTGGCGCTAGGCGAAGAAGAGAACCGGCAAGGCATTACGAAAACGGGAGACAGTTCAGCCTAGCGGTGCAGTGAGCGCCGCCTTCTCTGACGCTCGTCAACATGTCGTTGTCCCGGTACATTGGTTCCTTCTTTCTTTTTTTTCTTTCCGAACGCCGCCTAAGGAGCAGTGGCACTCTTTCGAAGGACCGGAGATACCCTGGCGCGCTGGTCCACGACGAAGTCAAACAAGATGCCCGGCCGTCCGTGCCACAAACAGTCCCGACACACACACACACACACACACACACACACACACACACACACACACACATGGACGCATGCAAACTCTACGCTTCTTTGAGAAGAGGCGCTGTGTGGATGAGAAGAGTGCAGCCCGGCTTGCGGGATAGCCTGCGCAATCTCGCGTAGGCCCCGCCGTCACCTTGGTGGCTGCGGCTTGGAGGGGTAGGGAATGTCGAGAAGAAGAGCACTCATGTGGCGTGGTCTTGTCGACACCAACAGCCACACACGGAAAGAAAAAAACGCGTGTTGTTACTCAATCGCCTTCTTCTCAGGAGTCGGGGTCGCGGCCGTGCCGTAGCACCAGCGACCAAGCGTGGCAGCCTGGACGATGCTGTTCGTGGTGTGGCACGCAAAGAGCGGGTAGTTGCCCGGGGTGATGGCGACGGACCAGCGCGCAAAGAGCATGCTATAGACGCACAGGACGCTCGTCATGACAGGATCAATGTCAGAGAGCGGGCGGGTGGGGAAGTTCGTGATGCCGGCAATCGGGATGAGCCAGTTCGCGGCGGCACCGGCGTAGCCGATGTAGCGGACGAAATTCTGCGACACCATCTTCTGTTCGTGCGAGGACGGCTTGCGGTGTGGTGGTTTTCCTGGGAGTGGGGATAGCTCTAAAAGCAAGGTGAGAGGGAGAAGGACTTTGTCAAGATTTGAGACGCTAACCTGCAGGAGGGCCGCAGGAAAAGAAAAAAACGGAGGCGAGAGCGGTACAGAAAAATACAGCAAGTCAAAGCGCGCATACAGCCAGAAAAAAAAAAGCGGAAGGCGTGCAACGACGAGCAGAAGTAGGAGTGGAGGAGAGTCATTGGTCAGAGAATGGTAATGTACAGAAGGTGCGCAGAGGAAAAGGACGGAGAGGCCTCCGCACACGAAAGACCCGTCGAGCTTAGTACCTTACCGCGCTGCGCGAAGGAGTACAAGCACGGAGACATGATCGACACATCCAGAGGGCATGGCAAGAGAGCGAAAGCGCAGCGCAGCACTCGCTCAACGTGGATTTGCCCAACATCCGCGAGCCTCTGTCTGAACGGCAGTTTCTTTTTTTTTTTTCTTGCTCGGCGACGATGCTGTTCGCGACGCATCTCTGATATGAGTCCCAAACAAGCAAACAAAAAAGCACAGTTTGCGAGGGATAGAGACTCGCAAGCCTCAGGAGCTCAGACAAAGAGAGGCGCACACGGGAAAAAAAACCAACACGGTCTGATTTGGACAGGAATCAGCGTGGTGATGCACGCACTTCCAGACTGCGAAAAGGCCGTGTGGGTAGAAGCGGTAGCGTCCGGCAGCGCTTGACACAAAAGCCTGCCCTCTCACTTCTGCTTCCGCAGACTCAATCTCTCCAGCATGCTGTCAACGAGCTTGATCAGCGGTGGAGGAAAAAAGAAGCCGGTGGAACCAAAGAACTGGCCGTACTGCACCGACTTTTCGACGCGACTGTACACAGTTGCGGGGGCAAACAGCCTGGATGGGCCAACGATCTGGACCTCTAGCCGCACCATCGGGACAGACAAGTTATCCTGCGTCAGGCGAACGCAAACACGTTGCCTCTTCAGCTTGCGGAAACACGGCTTCTGCACACGCGTTGGGTCCTCGATCAGTTGTCCCGTTCCAACGAAAATGACGTTGTCGTTGTGCTGCAACACGCTGCAAGCCACTTGAAATCCGACCAGTGTGGCAAAGAGCACGAACACGGCGACAAGAAGCTGTCCAGAGCCCTTCGACTTACTCAGCACGTACACACCAGCCCCGATGCACAAGGTGAGCACTTTGACGAACAGATTCTTGAGCGAGGTAGGGTCTTCTTCCTGGATACCCTCGTACACGAGGTACTCCTGCAGGTTGGCCGAAATGGCGCGGCGCACGCTGCCTACGTCATGAGGCTGATAGACGCGAACTTGCTTTGAATTAAGCTCGTACCCGAATTTGAACTCTGTGGAGGACATTCGTGAGATGCCGCGTTGCACTACTCTAGAACCCTTTTAAGCTGGTTTGCTCCTTTGAAGAGCACGACCGCCGCGTCGTGGGACGCGCAAGGGAGGAGATGAAAAAAAAAAAAGGCGGCAAGAGATCGAAAACAGATGAGCAGAGGATGAAGAGGGGAGAAAGGCAGATAGGTGCTACATCGCTGGGTACCTGACGAAGGCGCGTTGGAAGCATGCGGCTTTCCTCTCTTTTTTTTTCGGGGTCTTCCACACGTGCACCGTCTTTGTGGACTCAGCTCTTCGCTCCGTTCTTCAAGAGTCTTCGGGCGTTCTCTGCTGCTCTCCGTCGTGCTGAGACACTTGCCGTTGCATCCACGGCGAAGGTTTGGTTATGCTGGCAAAATGGGGCAGCGCCTCCGCTAACTTCCCAAAGAAAGCGTGCGCATTACAGAGTACAGTCTTCACCCGTCAGAACCGCAAAAAAAAAAAACACACATACACACAGTCACACCCGCACACCCACACACATACACACCGACACAGGGGTTGACGTTTTGGGGGGCGATAACGCGCACCGCCAACAATGCACAGCCACGCGGCCACCGCCCTCACATGACGGGGCGGATGTGGACAGACGTGGGCTGATTTCGGTAGCCACTCTTGCCCATTGCCCAGTCGTAGCTGTGTGCGTAGGCGAGCAGCGTCCCATCGGCGCTGAGGTCGCCTGCAGAGATGGGGACCGGCAGGTTGTTCACTTTCTGCTCACATGGGAGCGACTTCACAATCTTCCTGTCCGTGCGGTTGATGATGTTCAAGTTGCCGTCGCCGCCGCCAGAGATAAGGACTGGCATGACCGGGTGGTGCACGCAGAAGTTTGTCTGGTTCAGGATAAGGTGCGTTTTTTCTGTCGTCACATGCGCCTTGAAGGTGCACCCGGGTGCTTCTTTCATGTTAATGAAAGACACGCGCCCCTCCGACGAGCCGACGCCGACTCCGTCGAACTGCGGCGCACACGCAATGCAGCGTAGATTGAATTTCATGACGTCCGGCGGCTTCAGCTCCTGAACTTTTCTCATTTGCTGCACGTCGTAGATGTGCGCAAGCCGACCGGTGGCGACGCCCATCATCGGCGGAGTCTTCTGAGCATCGAGCGCGAAAATCGGCTCCCCTAGGTTTTCCTCCTTGACGAAGTTCGGCTGGCGCAGGTCCCACAAGCGCAGCTTGCCGTCCCAGCTGCCGGTGACGAGCAGCTGGCCCATCGTCTGTGGAAGGGTGACGAAATCAAGACAGCTAATAGGCAGGTCGTGCGACGCGACAACGGCTTTGTTGCTGGAGTTCAGGTCCCACATCACGGCTGTCTTGCAGCAGCCGCCGTAAAAGACGCGGCCGTCGGTAGAAAAGGACATGGCGAGGATCGGCAGCTCGTGCGTTGTTGTCCAGGTCGGCTGTGAGATCACGGCCCCTGCGGGGTTGCGGCCGACTTGCCACACGGAGCACGTCCCGTCCCACGACGCTACACCGGTCATGAGCATGGGGCAGTCCTTGGGCGAGAAGCGCACGGAGCTGACGCAGTCGGTGGTGGTGGCCTCCAACCGGTGGTCCGGCCCGAAGGCTGTCAGCTGTGTCATGGCGTCGGCACAGCTTCTCTAGTTGCTGCTGAGGAGTGTAGATGATGATGTAGAGGGAAACAAATAAGAAGAAAAGCAGCGAACGTGCGCGCCTTCTGCCACTGTCTTTTCTCACGCTTTGACCTGAGCGTGTGTCGTGGGTTTTTTTTTCGTGTGTGGGCGTCAGAACGAGTGCGGGGAACGACGAAACGGTAAAAAAAAAGGAGAAGTAGTGAAGAACCGAAGAGGTCAACGACATTTTCCTTGCATTACGCCACCTTGGCGAGATCAACGCTTCTCTTTTTTTTTTTTTTAGCAGCGCTTGGTTTTCGAGCAGGGCACTATGCCAGCGTGGGCATGCAGGAAAAGAAAATGGCGAAGAGCACTTTGCAGCAGATGCAGGCACACCAAAGGCGGCGTGGTGCGCGCGGGTTTTCTGGGAACTTGCGGTTCTACCGACCCTGCGCAAATTGAGGAGGTCGTGGGCTGCTGAAGCTTGGCGTCCTGGAGGTTCGGCTGTGGGGGGGGGGGGAGTTGTGTTGCAAAGAAAGCCACGCGCTGACCACCCTCCTTTTTGCTCAGGGTCTCGGTGCCAAGAACGAAAAGTGGGTGGATAACGTGGGAGGGGGGATGAAATGCTGGCGTTTACCATCCAAAAGCCGAAAGCAAAAGAAAATCAAGGGCACAATTCTCCGTCCTGGCTTCCCCAAGCCTTCCCCCCCCCTCTCCGGGGCCCCCCGTCATGGGACGCCTTGGCTGTCGGTGCGGTCGTCGTCACCACGCGATCGATGGTGCTTGCATGACGCAACCGCTCGCTGCCAAACCCGATGACCTTGACTCTCTCTCTAACTCACCTTTTCTTCAACGCATTCCTTTTTGGCTTTTCACCGAGACGCACCAGCACCAGCAGGGCGAGCACAGGAGCCCAACCACATGCTGTTCCGCCGCCTGCGCCACGCATGCGTGACGGCGCCGTGCAGGCGGTCCATGTCAATGCGAGCGCTCGTCGTGCAGCACGGCGCGCCGTTGGCGGCGTACTACTTCGTTACAAACGAGATGCTCGTGTGCCTGATAACGTACCTGCTGCACTATAACTACTTCGGCAAGGACGACCTGATCAGCGTCCTGGAGTCCATTGGTGCTTCTCGATTAATTGATCTCAAGTCAATCGAAACCAAAAGCTGGTCTCTCTTCGGCGACCGACTCGAGATCAGCGCGCGGCTTGTGGCAAATTTCACCGCGGCGTCGCTGTTCATGTCGCTCTGGACGCCGCTCCAGCTTCCACTGTGCGTTGCCACGTACCCGTACATACGCCGTGCTGGCTTGCGGATATTTGGAAGGCACGCAACTCGTGAGCCGGTCAATACTCCCGCCACGGGCGGCAAGAAGTAAGGCCGCCGCTTGCGTCTTCACCTGTTGTGCACAGGGTGTGTCTCCCGATGGGAAGAGCTTCGCTGTGCTCGACGTTTATACACGAATCGCGAGAGGCGCACGTAACAGGAAAGCAAGCGCTACCATTCGAAAAGCCTGCAGTGACAGGCTCGATTCTACCCCCCCAAAAAAAAAAAGTACTGCAGATAAGGTGCCCGTCGGGGAATGTCCCAAGGTACTTGACAAGCTGCAGCGCCTGCGATAGACACGAAGGGCTCTCCAGCACGCGCCATGCGTAAGATCTGTTTGGGGGAACACACCTTTCAACCCAGCCCTAAGCATCGTCCCTAATGCCTCAGATTCCCCTGCACTATTTTTCCTCCGCCTCCTCCTTTTTTTTTTCTTCGTTGGACAGATCCAGAATGTCCGCCGTTGTCAACGACTTTCTTCGCCGCAGCCTCAATAAGGTGGCTGCCAAGGCGCAGCCGCTTACGGTGGTGCAGGGTAACGAAGGTGGCGACATGGACAGCATCGTCGGCAGCATTTACCTCGCCCTGCTTTTGGACAAGCAGTCCAAATTCGGCTTCGAGAACCCGGTGCCGGTCCTCAACTTCGCCAGCGAGGACCTTCGGCTGCGCAACGACGTCGCTCATCTCTTCAAGGAGCTGGGTGTCGACGCGTCGCTGCTCCTGTCCGTTCAGAAAGGCCAGCCCTCCGACAACTTCCTCGACCTCTCCACCACCAGCGCCTCCATAGTGCTGCATGACCACAACAAACTGCGCGAGAACCAGAGCCGCTACGCTGCCGCCGTCGTCGGGGTCGTGGACCACCACTTTGACGAGAAGGAGTATCTCGAGACGACGACGCGGCTGCGCATTGTGCGCACCGTCGGCTCCGCGTGCACGCTCGTGTCGGAGATGTACCGGGACTGCGGCGAGGAGGTGCCGTGCCCGACCCTGCTCGCGGCCCCGATCCTGCTGGACACGGTCAACTTCGATCCGGCGCAGAAAAAAGTTACACCGGCGGATATCGCCGCCTACGAATGGCTTTGCGGTATGGAAGGGTGCACCGCGCGTGACGCGACGGCGTTGTTTGAGAAGCTGGTGAAGTGGAAGGATGACGTGCTGAGCCTCGGCGTGCCCGAAATCCTGCGGCGCGACTACAAGCAGTTCAGCTTCAAGGCGACGACAAGCCGCGGGCGCATGGTAATCGGCACCAGCAGCGTGCCCTGCTCGTGCCAGGAGTTGGAGGCGCACTTCACGCCAGAGGTGATTCTGAAGGACGCTGTCGAGCACGTGAAGCAGGAGAACTTAGACGCACTCCTTCTCGTGTTTGCTGGAAAGGTGGGGGGGAAGCATTCGCGTGAAATCGCCTTTTGTGCGACGCCAGAGACGTTGGCGGTGTTTGAGCCCTTTATATCTGGGTCTCCCGACGGGGTGGTGTTCACCAAGATCACCGGGTGCCGGCTTGGCGATGGCGTGTGCGAGTACGATTCGTACTCGCTCAGTGACACATCCATCTCACGCAAGAAACTGGCACCCGCGCTGTCGAAGTTTCTGTCTGACGGCACGCGAAGTTTTTTGTGACCAGCTGTATGCTGCGTCTTGATAAAGTACCCCGGGTGAGAGCGCTCCTTTAGAGAGCCATCGAACAGCACCCCCTTTTTTTTTTTTTGGCTCCTGGTTTCTCTGCATCTGCAGCAGTTGCTGGCGAACGGATTGACGCTGCCGCCACGATCCTCTTTTTCCGCACCTATCAGAGCCCTGAAGGACACCAGCAGCAAGAAACGCAGAGCGAGTGAGCGAGCTGCGGAAAGATGAGCAGCAGCGATGCCCACACGCCCGCCGTGCGTGGGTCTCTGCTTCAGCCGTTGTTGTTTCTCCTTTCTTTAGCAGCTGCACTTGGACAGTTGCTTCTCTCCACAGCTGTGACGGCTGTGCATCCTGTCAAGACTCGTTCTTCACGTCATGCCTCCTCCTTCCCACAACCCTCTCTCCCTTCACGACAACACAACCTCCAAAGCAGACAGTATACCTCATACGGTCTACCAAGCTTCCACACGCTCTATCAGTTTTCCTTTCCATCGCAACACCAGTTTCAGTCCCACTCAAAGCGGATATACCTCGCTTTTACGAAGATGACCCGCGGCAACCAGCGCGACTTGGCGCGCGAGAAGAACGCGAAGAAGCAGCAGGAGAAGGCTAAGGCCCAGCACGAAGACGGCGTGTCGCACGCTGCCCGCAAGGAGGCCGACGCTGAGAAGATGCGGCAGAAGCAGGCCGCCGCGGAGCAACGCAAGAACGGCGGCGGCGGCTCGTGACCGTTCACAAGCAACGATGTTTTGCTCGCCGATAACGTGTCCTTTGCGTCTCAAGGGGCTGAGATGAAAGAAAAGAAAAAACCCTTCGAACGCTTTTTTTTTTCGCAACACTCCATTTTTCTGTGCTACTTTTTTTTTTTCCCTTGCGCGTGGGCTGTATTGCTTGCTTAGGAAACCTCACGGTAATTGCCAGCGGCACAGGGCTTCCACACCAGAGTCAACGTCGCTTGTTTGCCCTCACAAGCATGAAGGGCGGACAGTGGCATGTGTTTGTTCACGGAGTGCTATAGCCTGCGTCTCCGCACGAGGCGGTTTCTACGGCCTCGGTGTGGTGGCCGCCGGCGAGCAGAGAAATGTGGTGCATCCAGGTGGCTGCCTTACTCCGCTGCCGGGGCGTGGGTCACGCTCGCTCGCCAGCTGAGGCAGTCCCTTGTGTTGTGCTTCTTCTCCCCAGATGCGCATCAGAGATGGTACGATTGCAAACAAGAGCTGAGGAGTTCTCGGCGTGTGTCGAGTCGGAGCCGCCACCTCGTCGTGCAGCAACACAATTGCACTGCTTTTCTGCAACTCTTCTTCCATCAGCGGCTAGAGGCGGGTCTGGACGCAAGGAAACTCGTTGGGGTTGCGCTGTTCATCGCAGTGCCGATGAGAGCCGCCTTGCTTACGAGTTTTGCCGGCACGCTATGTACGTCGCATGCTGTCCACGCACAGGCGTGCCGCGGTCTGCGCTCTGTTTCCTCGTTCCAAAGGTTGACCTTCTTTGCTCTCACTACCACCTGCTGCTCTGTCCTGGTTCATTGAGACACACAAAAAACCTCTCTTCGTGTGCGGCAGGGCTCTCGGTACAGACAGTTGTCAGAGAGAATCTCTGCAGCAAACTCTCTTCGTCCTCCGCAGGCGCGTTTTGTTCACAGCGAGCCACCTGTGCGGCAGGCTCACGGCACCTTCGCCAACACACCCTCTTCACAGACGTTTCTCCCGCAGAAAAAAAAACAAAGAAGTCCCCAACACACCCCCATCTGTCCACACGCCCGCGCACGCTCCGCCCATTAGGCAAGAACACAAGCAAACCTCACCGCTAGCCACCACCATGTCCTCGTACGACAAGTCGGACCAGATCGGGTACGACGAGACAGACAAGATCTTGAACGCCGAGCTGGAGGACATGATGGCGCGCACCCCGCCTGAGGTGCAGCGCCACCTGCAGCACCGCATTCACGACGGCATCCTGGCCCGCATGAAGGAGGAGACGACACGAAAGTGCTTCCCCTTCATCCAGAAGTACGAGCAGTGCGTCAACAGCCAGAAGCCGTACAACATGAAGCTGTGCTACCCGCACCGGGACGCGATGAACGACTGCGCGCAGGAGGTAAACCGCGAGGAGAACTACCAGCGCTACCGCATCATGTACCTCCGCGGCGAGCTGCTCAAGTACCACGAGAGGCGCATGGCTGGGAAAATGGAGGCCTTCAAGGTGAAGGCGCCGGATGCGATTCGTGCGTGGAAGCACGACTACGCTCCGAAGTACGCGCACATGATGGAGGACCTCGGGGCCGAGCCGCTCGGCAGCGCCTCGGAGGCGAATGGGGGGAGCTCGAAGCCTCAGTAGCCGCGGTATGCGGAGGAGAGGGGGGGGGGTAATCTGAAAAGGGGTGTGGGAAGGGTTGTGGGGATGGCAAGTCGAGCATGCTCGTTGACGTGGTACGTGTTGTAAGGTGAAGCACCCTTCCTTTCTATGACACCCTGTGTCTCTCTGTTCTGCTCCCTTCCCTTGTTGTTGTCTTGCCCTGTTGCGAGGGCTGTTGAGGTCACCGATGAACTGTGACAGAAAGGCAGCCGCTGCGCCGTGGCGTGGCACGGCGAGCGCTGCCTTTCACCCCCCCTTCAAAAAAGAAGACGAAGCGGCGGCTCTGTTTGTTTTTATTCCATGCACTACCCACCTTCCACACGCTCTCTCACACACACACACACAATGGAAAGGGAAGTTAACGACGAAGCCTCACCGTACGGCTCAC